>JAJONQ010001080.1:0-29052 GCA_036250385.1 Solanum microdontum | reverse complement strand
GAGGGGATTGACGGACCGTAGATCGATCTACGGTCCGTACTGTTGGTCCGTCGTTTGCTTCAGAGAAGCTGACTTTTGGAAACTGAAATATTTTCTAACTCCCGATTTACGGAAGGGACTTACGGACCGTAGATCCATCGACGGTCCGTAAGTTGGTCTCGTGGATTGAAGACGCGTACCTGAACAAAACTTTCCTTAATTTGTTTCTCTTTTTATTTAGGATTTGTTTTCTATAAATAGGACATGTAAACCTCATTTTTGGGGGTTAGACACTATTATTCTAGTTTTACCTTGTAACTTTGGAGATTAATTTGCAACCCTAGCAATTATTGATTTCCCAAGTTCATTTTGAAGATTTTGGCTTTGCAATTCAAGTTAAAATTCTGGGTTTATTATTCTCTTTACGTAAGTTCATAATTTCTTCATCTACAATTATGAATTGTGTTCTTGCTAATATGAGTTTGTGGGGAACACATATACCCTAGTTATTTCTCTTATCTTGATAACAACCAAAGCTGAGTTTGATTTCTGATTACTTATTAAGTTCTGACTATTTGTTTCATACAAGCACAACCCCCTCTTTAATTACCTGTTTCTGGAAATAATTTGACTAATTGAATATAATTGTTGGTTAAAGTAAAGTCTAAACCATTTTCCTCGTGGGATCGATCCCAACCTACAAGTTGGGTTTTTTACTTGATAATGATCGCTTATACTTCTGTAAGGAGGTGTAATTGAGTGTATCACCCGTCAGTCCCGATGGATTCAATAAATCTAGTCATCTCTCCATTTTCTATGAAAGGGGGGCAGGGAGCATAATTTCATTCCCAACGGGGATCTTTTTTTTTTCTTTTTTGTTTAGCATTTCTCATCAAAGGAGCTGAAAGCCACTTGACTGTAAGGAAAGGGGATTTTTTCATTACTTCAACTAGTACCGATTGATGGGAGAGAGACATATGTGGATTAGTACAATTCATTATTTATTGGCATATTCAGGATTCCAAGAGAGACTGGGTCTGGTTTTTCAACCCGATCCATGTATGTAATGGAATAGAGTACCTTATTTCTTTTTATCGGGAGCACATACACAAATGGAATTCCTTTCTTGTACGATACAAAATGAATTTCACTCAATTACATTACCCTTAGAGAATACTTTTCCAGATTCCACTTTTTCCTTTTCTGGCTCCGATTTTGTGTAACCTCAATTATGAACATTTTAAATTTGAAAAAAGAAAGATATATCTCATTCAAATTTCACACTGAGCTTTTGATATATGCGTCCCAGTACTAATCCAAGGAAGGAGGATATTCAAAAAAAGAAAACGGGAATGCCAAATTTTCTATTTTTCTAGTTAGAATGGATTGGTCGTACCTATCCAATCAATAATTGTTTATGACTGACTCGCTATTCACTCGGTTTTTGGGTCATAATCATTATGTAGAAGAGATGGCCTAGTGGTTTAAGGCGTAGCATTGGAATTGCTATGTAGGCTGTTGTTTACCAAGGGTTCGAATCCCTCTCTTCCGCACTTTCACCTAATTCACTAATATTAATGACCAAAATGTAGCAAATAGCAATGGAAAAAATGATTCCAATAGTTAGACCTTTCTTTGATATATATTCTCTATTCCTAATTGCTGTTTTTTGGAAAATACTGGAAAGAGTGGACAAGGAATTCAAATATCCCTGCTGATGTGTTTTGACATCCCACAGCTTTGGCTGATCGCTTGGTCTCGTTCCTCTTCGGCGCAAGAGCACTCGATCAGTGAGCTATTGCGCACTCTTTCAAGGGTGGTTGCTTCTAGTCAAACCCATTGGTTGTCTCTGCACCCCTACCTCATTCATCATTGAGTGGTCATTTAGGGGCCTTAGCTAGTGATCCGGGCTCTTTCCCTCTCGATGATGAGGCTTATCCCCCATCGTCTCACTAGCCGACCTTGCCCCCCTGTTATTTTGAGGTCATATCTAGTATTTAGAGTTTGCGTCAATTTGGTACCGCTCTCGCGGCCCACACCAAAATCGTGCTTTACCTCTAGATGGCCAGTCAACTTCTGCGCCTCTACGCATTTTGGGGAGAACCAGCTATCTCTGGGTGCGAGTGGCATTTCACCCATAACCACAACTCACCCGCTGATTCTTCAACATCAGTTGTCGGACCTCCACTTAGTTTTACCCAAGCTTCATCCTAGTCATGGATAGATCAGGTTCGGGTACATAAGCAATGACAATTGCCCTATGAAGATTCGCTTTCGCTACGGCTCCGGTGGGTTCCCTTAACCAAGCCACTGCCTATGAGCCGCCGTCTCATTCTTCAACAGGCACGTGGTCAGAGCCCTGGCTCCTCCCACTGCTTGGGAGCTTACGCTTTCATGTTCTATTTCACTCCGGGGGGTTCTTTATCCTCACGGTACTTCTTCGCTATCGGTGACCCAAAAGTATTTAGCCTTGCAATGTGGTCCTTGCTGATTCACATGGGATTCCACGTGCCCTATGCTACTCGGGTCAGAGCCTAAGCTAGTGATGCTTTCGGCTACTGGACTTTCGCCACCTAGGGTGCAACATTCAGGCTGTTTCACCTAGTTGCACAACGCTTGTATTGCTCTCCCACAACCCCGTTTTCATGGTTTAGGTAGCTCCCATTTCACCCGCCGCTACTACGGGAATCACTTTTGCTTTCTTTTCCTCTGGCTACTAAGATCTTTCAGTTCACCTGGTTCTCTCTTGCCTGCCCACGGATTCAACATCAGTTCGAAAGGTTGCTCCAGAGTGCCCTCCTGGGCTGCTATAAAGAAGAACTAGAAGCTCGAAAGGATCGGTCAAAGGAATTGATCCAAAGCTCGAGTATGGTACGAGGATCCACTCTGTACCCTTTCAAGGAAGTTTAATGCAATGATAAGACCTGCCTATTTATTTGCATAGTTGAAAGTCAAACGAAGCGAGGTGACAAAATAAAGAAAATCAACATGAGAGGAGATAGAAGCCTTAAAGGCCTGGCCGATTCAAATTCCAATAATGGTACGGTGCTTTAGGGTGGCGAGATTCCTCTTTTATGAGATTAACGATTAAAAGATGGGATACTTTTCGAATCTGCCATAAGGGAAAACGCGGACGAAAGAACACTTTAAGATTTATCTACTCTCAGCCAATCTCTGAGGTGAGGGTGCAACGGTCAGTCTAGAGATTGAAAGGAAACTGAAAAAGGATACTTTATCGAATATGCCAGGCTCACGTCTTCTATCAGTCTAGAGAATACGAGTCTCTTAAGGGGTCGGGAATACTGTTAGCTGGATTCCAAATCAAAGAATGCAGACATGGGAATTGAATAGATAGCTTGGGGCACGAGAGCTTCCCTTAAGAGAAGCGTTCATTCATGTGGCAGGAGAAGGAGAGGGAGAATCAACATCTTCAGCGTAGGGAACTTTTTCTCATATTCTAGAAGTTTTAATCACCTCTAAGTCCAATAGTGTTCCGTTATATAGGAACATATTTGATAAATACTGAGAACTCTCAGATAGAGTATTAGACTGGAAAGATCCATTAGATAATGAACTATTAGTTCTAAGCCATCTCTGATGATTAATCAACAATTCGAAGTGCCTTTCTTGCGTATTCTTGATAAACCAGCATTTATATATAGATGTAGGAGGATCCGTTTGGGAAGTAAGAAGCCCCTTTGACATCTTTTTACCTGCATATAATTCTCGATGTGAAAACACAGAGCTAGGGAGCTGATCTTTCAATAGGAAAAAGAGTGGATCTACAGGGTCCAAAATGAATTGGCTTATCTGAAAAAGGCCTTGTTCTTTGGAAGATCTATCTCGTGTCTAGTACTGCATGGTTCCACTCTGCAGGAACCCCGAATCAGTCTCTTGAAGCTCATCCTTTTCATCATAAAGGATCCGCTTGCCCCAAAATGACCTAGACCAATAGGGAAATCCCAATTTATTGGGCCTTTCGATACAATCAAATAGAAAGCCCCAAGGGCGCCATATTTTAGGAGCCCAAACTATGTGATTGAATAAATCCTCCTACGGGTCAAGGACTACTTCTCCCTCCCCTTCTTCAAACTTCGATTCATATTTTTCATAGAGAAATCTCTGATCAAGGATAGACCAAGAGCCCTTTTGCATCATATATAAGGGATTCCAGTCGGGGTGAAGACATCATTGAGAAATCCCGTTTATGCCGTTCACCTACTGCATGTATTCAAGTCCTGGGTGACACGATTACCTCTCATAGCAGGTGTATAAAAGATGGGTCCGCAGGGTTGAGAGTCCCACGAACTGGGTGTGCTACCTATCGCTGGTAAACTATAATGTAAAATACCAGGGATTTGATATCCCAGGTTTGATTTCTACTCGACTGGTTAAAGGGTGAAATTTTTTACCATGATCAAGAGAGATAACGACATGATGATAGTCTAAATAAAAATGGGTTGACCTCCTCTACGACGATGCGGAAGGAGGTAAAATATGTACTAATACGGTTTTGGAAGGGGTTGGATCTTTCAGAACCATAAGTATCGTACTACTACTAGTGGTTCAGGTGATGTAGCAGAGGTGAATACAAATTTAGGTTATGTTGAGGTGAGCGCAAATAGTAGTTCAGATTCAAGTTGGTTTAGTAAGGGCGACCGCGAAAGTCACCGAATGGCTCAGTACAGTCTCTGGGTTTTTCTGCGCTTTCATTGGATTAGTTTCTGGATAGGGAAGAAGGGTAACACCATCCCGGGTGTTAGGATATATTTGTAATGTAGAATATTATGTTAATAAAAAAACACATGGAGTCATTTTTGCATGTGTGCATCAATACCCTAGCACCGGGTATCCATAACGCCTACCACCAGGCCATACCCGCAATTACACCATACCTTCGCTATAAAGTCTCATAGACCCGCATCTTTTAAAGAGACGAATTGGTATGTATGGGCTTCCGCCATCCATCTTATCATGCGATAGGCATCCTATGTTGTGGAAAGCATACTATGATGCGACATTTATAGGCGGGGAAGTAGCCTTGTAGTCTTGCTTGTTCATCCTCGGGGAACTGAACTCCCTTGAGATAGGAAAAAAAAGAGTGAGGTAGTGGACAACTAAGAAAGATTATCTTTTCAAGGCTAGAAGTGCTATAAAGGAAAGTCGGTAGAAAAGGAGACAAGAACTATCTTTCTATACCTCAATCAGTTTGACTCAATGCTTGCACTTGGATCTTTCTCCCCAGCTTCTTTCTACGATTCTAGTCAAGCCCCGCTAGTATGCCTCGAGATCCGGAGCTACTCTTTTTTTCCTTACCTATATATCACAGTTAGTACCCTCAAAGCCATCGCCTTTCAAGTAGAGTGTCTTTTCAAGTCAGTCTTGTCCCTCCTGCTCGTTAGCAAGTGCCTTGGGCCCTGCCTCTCTTTTCCAACAATCTTAGCCGAGTGCTTCGTTCCCCTTCGTTCCAGCCTTTCTCTTTCTATTTTGAAACACTTTCGGCTTGAACTCTATTCGTTTGAGCTCGCAACCCTTCTCGACCTGTCTTTTCAGACTCATTCCCTTTCTCTTTTGAAACAATCTTAGTTCAAGCACTGGTCGACAGACTCATCTCCAACTATATTTCCGAAATGCACTTCTAGACAGGGAAGCGCAGGTTCGAGCCCAACTCATGAAAAGGCCTTTGCTATTAAAAGAGAATGAGCCTTCTCTATCTCCGAACTCTAATTGTATCCGCATACAGTAGCTAGGGCTAGAGCATCAATCTTCTTACTTCCAACTGACTGAAAGGGAGAATAAGACTTTTTATTTGCCTTAGTTTGTGAAAGACCCCCGGAAATACAAAGAAGAGTAAGAATATAGTTTCTAACAAGTATAATTATGTGCCCACATAGGACTCTAGCTTAGTGGATCCCCCTAGATAGCTATGTACGAATGGTTACACCTTAGGCAAGTGTTAACCCTCTCTTTTCGGTGTGGCAGTAGAACACCGGATTCCATGTAGCTCTCATAGTCTATGTCGGTTATGGCAATATCTCCCTAATGTAAAAGTAAATGAAGGTATGAAAGGTGTGAACTATTACTAGGGCTTTCTTAAGGGCTTCTACATAGTGTAAGGGAGGGTATGGGACTTGTCTTGCACATTGTACTTGTGGGATCCTAAGAGATGGTTGTAGTAGTGTTTTCTTACGATTATGATGATTATGACTTATGTATGTTGAAGCTATGTTATGTATGATCATTATGAATATGGTAAGTTATGATGAAATATGATCTTAGGAATGTATGCATGAAATAAGTTGCTTAGTGTGATACTTGGCTTTGAATAGGGTTATGAGATTCTATTCCTTTCATTGCACTAGTATTACTTGGGTTGTCTACGTTTTGGGATAATATTATGTTGGTTTGTACTATGATGCTTACTTTATGTGCATATTGGATTTACTTGGTAAAAAGCATGTTTTGACTAAATGACCTTTTATGCATGTTTCAATGGTTTTTATGCATAGTAGCCATACTTAGTACGTGTGTTGTACTAACCCATATTTTCTACCTTTTTCCCCAACATTTAGGTTCGGGCGGTTGAGGATTCAAGCTTACTTCTCAAGACACTTGGAGTTGCTTCCCCAAGTTGGTGAGTCCTCAAGTCCGAGGAGAAGACCCTATGATCTAGCTTATATGTTTAGTTCTTTTCTTATGTTGAAAGACATTGTTGTACTTTCCTATTTCTAGACTTATTATTGATGTAAGGGCAAAGTCCCATTTTCGATACTTCTGTGTCTAGATGGTACATTGTGATGAAGTTAGATTCTATTTTTCATATATGAAGTGAAGTTGAACTTCCAAAGTAAAAGTTTTAAATTTTCCGTGTTTTTATTCTATGATACATGCTATGATGAACGCTAAGGGCTTGTATAAGACCTCTTCGAGGTCGAATACGCCGGTAACGACTAGGGGGTGCTCTCGGGTCGTTACAGGTTAGCTTTAATGACCATGATTATGACTTATGTTTTCTAAATCTTTTATCGTATTATTTAGCTTGGTCATTGCATTTCACGTAAAGTACTTTTTAGCATGAATGCATAACTCTTATTCATTACTATCACACTTAGTAGATCCACGTACTAATATATATTGGTGCCTGCATTATATCAGTAATGTTGGTTTTAGCGTTCCTACCTACCACACTCATGGCTAGTTAATATTTTGGTACTTATGTTTATGCTTTAGAATTCTCCTTACATGCTCGTACATTCCATGTACTGAGCCATTTGGCCAACATCGTTTCATGATGCAAATACAGGTATTTAGGATCATTAGCAGGGGTTGCGTTGAGGTCATGGGATATTCCTGTCAACTTTGGTGAGCCTTCTTATATTTCAGAGGACTTAACCTTTATCTTACATTTAGTAGTTTTGAGATTTCATAGGTCTTGTCCCGATATCCTTCTATAATAGTAGAGGCTTCATAGATAGACAATAGAGTTTGAGAAGTCTATTTCATTTATCTTATTAAATGTTTTAAAGACTTTAGTTGCCTATTGTTGGCTAGTTGAATATACTATTTATATTTAGAGTAAATCATTTGAGTTAAAGCTTTGTAATTGACCTTCATGAATTTTATTCAGTTTTTAAGCTTTTGTATTCTTGAATTAGTCTTCCGCTTGCAGTCAACCAGGATGAGGGTTCGTTTGAGGAGCAACAATGGTTCTTGAGTGCCGACAACGTCAAAGGTGTAGACTCAGGTCGTGACTATAACACCCCAAAAAAAATTCAAACTGACACTCGAACCATCCTTCGTTGTGAGTAGGATTATACCCAGGAAATTAAAATTTCTTGAGTGTTAAGGTCACTTGATGTAGCACCTTGAGTTCCAAGAAGAACTACAGAGAGTTTGTGCAAGTCATTCCTAAGTTCCTTTAAGTTTTGGGTCACCTTCAAACGACCATAACTCTCAGTAGAGATGAGTTAGGTGGGCTACAAGGTATCCAATGAAAGTCTGTTTAATTATTTTTCCAATGCCACCGAGTTTGCTAAGTTTCGAATTTGGATGACGGAGATATGCCCTTTTGAAGTCAGGCTATCCAGTTAAGGAAAGTTTTCCAAAAATAGTAAGGGGTATTTTAGTCTTTTCCTTGCCCAATCATATTTAATTCATTTTTACTAATGTTTGAGGGGTCTAATATGATTACGTTCAGTTTTATAATCCTAATGTACGCTTAGGGTTTTTGTTGAGAGTTCAAGAAGAGAAAAGAGGATAGGATCAAAGCGTTCGTCGAGGTTCTTGAGTTTTGTTGCAGATTTTCACCATGGGTTTGATCCCTAAGAGGTATGTAAGCTTCCATAGTGTTGTATTTGTTCACCCACATGCCAATCATGTTAGATTCAGCGTTAAATTTGTTCCAGAAAGTTGAAGGTTTGATGTTCTTGAATTTTGTTCTTGAAATTGACTTTCGTTCTTGAGTGAAGATGAGATTGATGAGTTATTGAGGAAAGAGTATCGATTTTCGAGTTGTGATTTGTTAGATTCTTGTGTACAAGAACTGGATATATGAATCTAAAGAGAAATTGAGAAAAAGAATCGAATTTAGGCGAATTGGGGTTAGAAAATGAAGAAGAAAAAGTAGGGAAGAAACTGGGTACCAGGTTGCGGACCTATTCCTCAGAAAAACAAATTTTCTCTCCAGGTTGCGGAGAAGTAGCGGACTCCTCTGCCTCAAAATATATGTCACGACCAAATATTAAAATGCATCTCTGCATCGCGAACTTGCTTCCAGAAAGTGATTTCTTGTTCATTTTTCATGTTTAACTATCTAAAAACACTCCTAAACATCACAAGATCTATCATATCACAAATAACAACCTTGAATTCATAAATCAAATTCAAGGTAGAGTTGAGAGTCAAGTCTTCAGAGTTCTTTCGAACATATTTGAGAAAGTCCCTTTGAGTCTTTTTTAGGAGTCTTGTACAATTTCTAATAACTTGTTTCAAAACTCTAGCAGGTGAGTATGAGAGAGCGGAGAATATATTTATGAGTCTACTTTGTCATCACGAGACCCTTCACATAATCAACCATAACTCTTGAATTGACAATTCACATTCAAGAGAGAATTAAGAGTAGAGTTCAAGAAAGTCTTTCAGTTCAATTGTGAATCCTTAGAGATCAACTATTAATTAAAGTTAAGTTTTAAAGAATTAAGAATGAGAATGAGAAGAGTCGTATACATGATTTCCATATCGTTGATGTAGACCCTTGAGTCGAGCGTTCATGCATATAATTCTGCAGGAATTCCATAAGTTGAGTATCTTTGAGAGGAGTAGTATCTTCATGTTCTAAGTCTTGAGTATAGAGTTCATAATTCTTTTGACATTATATTTCTAATCATGGGACTACTATATGTTACCCATGAAGCCATTAAGTTGAGTTGTTCGTGCCCATAACTCCGCATGAACCAGATAAGTCGAGCAGTCTTGAGATGAGAAGTATCTTTGAGTCCTTCAGTTGAGTAGTTCATGCTCATAATTGTGCATGAACCCTCTGAGTTGATCATTATTGAAATGAGTAGTATCATTGAACTTCTTGAGTTCCAAGTATTGAGTTCTATCCATGGTTATTGAAAACCTTGAATTGAGTCTTTCATGCTCATAATTCGGCATGAACCCTATTTTAAGAAGTCTTTTACAAATGCTTTAAACTTGTTTTAAGACTTAAGTTTTAAGTTGAGTAAAGAATAAAGAGAGAAGTTCATTTCTTTAAAAGAGTATATGGCCGGGGACTATGTATTCATAAAGAGTAAAATGTTTTCACATTTCAACAAGAAAGGAAACTGAGATTTCCAAAATAGACTTTGAGCTAGTTTTCAGTAAAGAGTAATGCTTTCACAATTAAGGAATAGAGGAAACACTGATTTCCAAGAGAGCCTTCGGACAAGTTTTTGAGTAATTATCTCAAACCACAGATTTATGTTTTTAAACATATGAGCTAGTATATTTTTGGAGTAATATTAAGCACCGATATAAGGGAGAGTTCAGACAACTTCCAGCCCCTATAAACTATGTAGCCAGCATGGGTATAAAACGGTCATACTTTTTAGATGATTCTTTAGTGCCTTTTAGCATAAACTAGTGGATTCACTTAGTAGTTAGGTTCTATATCCCCGGAAAGGTATAGGACAGCCTTGGCAGTTTGAGTTAAAACGTTGTATCACACTACAAGAAAAACAGTCTCTAAGGAAGGGAAATCTGGTCCTAGAAAGTCCAAATACGGTCCCAAATAGTCTTTTGAGACGGGAAAAGGCTTGTCACCACCCGTCCTAAAATGCTTCTTCACTAAAGGTTAATTGGGACGGGTTCCTTTAACTGGTCTCTAAATGTGTTTAATGACGGAAGCAAAGCTGGTCGCCAAAGTACTTTTAGAGACTACATATCTCATCCCAAATAGATGATTTTCTTCTTTGAAAGCTAGTCATTTTTTGGTCATTAAATCCTTTAGAGACTAGCAATGAACTCGTCCAAGATTATTCTTTAGGGACGAGCAACTACCTCGTCCTAGATTACTTTTTCTTTACGAGCAACCATGTCGTCCTACATTGTTTTTCGTGACAAGAAACACCTCGTCCTAGATGAACCATTAGAGACAAGAAACTATCTCATCTTAGATGAACTTTTAAAGACGAGCAAAATTTTTGGTCTCTAATTGACAACCAATGATTCTGGATCTTCATTTCACAAAAGTATTATAAGTTCTACCAATAAAAATAAGATTGCTACGGTAAATCTCCATACAAAAGGCAGATATAAATATAAAAATAGGTAAACATCACATGGTGTTAGTTTCAATATTCAATTAACAAAAAAAAAATTAGCAAATTAACAATATCCCGAGCTAAACTATGATTTCATGTTTTGCACAACTTTCCTAGCAAAGTAATAATGGTCGTGTGCATCTTCTAAACTTGCATCTTGACTTGTAGCTTCATTCTTCACAAAACAACTCTAAAATTCACCAAGGGTAATCCAGAATATCAACAAGCTGCAAGAACATAAGAAAAAAATATTAACAAAACTTTGAGATGCATTCACCAAGAATCCAATCTATATCGAAAGCTCAAATTCAGTGTCATAAGCTAGCACAAATGGAGAAATTCTCCACCAAGAAGATTTATATTATGTTTTAGGGGAAACAAGTTGCTGCAGAGGAACTAAACAATCATGATATATAATACTGTTTCAGCTATAAACCACCAGGTTATTATTGTAGAAGGGGAAACAAACAAGTTATCACTGTTTTCTTCTCATCATTAATCCTTGTAGGAGCCAAACAATCTCAAACTGTGTGCCTGCAATTCTACATGTAGAAAATTAAAAGGCAGAGATAAAGAAGGCAATGATATGTTAAGCAATTCTAATGATACCTGTTTGTCCTTAACTGTTGAGGAAGTTAGTTTTGAAACTTGGTGCTTTTGTAGAAACTTTACATGCACAAGATGAGTCTAATAGCTTCACTGTTAAAACACCTACATTGGCTACCAATAGCAACAAAAAAGGAGAGGGTTATGACATTTAGCGAGATACTTGATCCTCTAAACAAGATAAAAGTGAAACTCAAATCTCTCTTTTGCTGGACTTTAGGCTGAGAGATTCGGTATATGGATGGGAAACTTAATGTAAAACAGCAGCAGAGAGTGATGACAAAGTTCTTCTTGCATCGATAAAAACCTATTCATAAGGGGTAAGTCTTATAGGGCTGAGAGTTTTTGTATATGGCTAGGATGTTGTTACTTCTTCTTTCCTGACATTTTTATCTTGTAATCTGATTCATAGTGGACAAAGCAGAATCTATTTATTGTCCTTTATCATCTAACTCTTACTGTAGTCCCAACTTTCACTTACACTTCTATTCAGAGAAGTTTTGGAGTAAGAAGTATATAACTTTACTACTGCTTATCGTAATAGGTTGAGTGTAGTGGTTCTATCACTTATATATTCTAGCACACAAGAAGCAACAATTTCCAAGACATATAAAAGGATGAAACTTAATGTGTATCAGTTTTCCAACTTCTGTCTAGAGAAGAAACAACACAAACATTAAAATAACTCGGAAGAACTAAAGCATTTCAGATGTGGTAGCTATTACTACTGTTCTAGCTGCTAAAAGGTTAAAACTTAATGCGTATCAGTTTTCAAATTTCTGTCTAGAGAAGAAACGACAAAAACATTAAAATAACTCGAAACAACTGAAGCATTTTAAATGTGGTAGCTATTACTACTGTTGTAGCTACTAAAAGGCTAAAACTGAATGCGTATTAGTTTTTCAATTTCTGCCTAAAGAAATGCATGCACAAACATTAAAATAACTCAGAAAACCTGAAAAATTTCAGATGTGGTAGCTATTACTAATATTCTCATGTTATCAACAGTACTCATCTAAAGACTAATCAATATCAATAGCATAATTCTATTTGCTCGAATTTTTCTCCGGTTTATCAACAAAATCAGCTCTATCCCAGCATATGTAAAATGATTCATATATAGCATTATTGAATGTGTCATCTATATATAAACACCTTGGAGATGCCCAATATCAAAACCATTTTCCTTTATCAATCCAACAAACAAAAAATTCCCCAATATGTATCATGAATCATAACACAAATAACTCAAGCTGTAAAGCGTTGGTCCAGTAACTAAGGGCCAAACTCTATAAACTGTTAATTTCATTAATGATCATTTCTAGTTATATTGAGCATCACCTGTATATAGATGATCAAACAGCCACCGACTAAGAGAAATAAAAAATCACCAACAAAGAACCTCAGAAGTGAAGAAATTCCTTTAAACACTATCAATCATCTAAGAGTTCAGCCATATACTAAATGCTTAAACAGCTATCCGCAAATATAGTTTGGTAAATTGTTACTTACTTGGTCAGCAAAAAAAGTCAATGGTCACTCAAATGATACGGGTGATGTCATATGCGGGTTATGCGATTGTTGAGCAGCAAAGAGTTCTTTCATTCTTCTTATTTCTTTCAGCTCATCTTCTATGGTAGACAAGCGATCATTCAACTATTTATTTTCTTCAAGTCCTTCGCCTTCACTCCACCCCCAAAGAGCCAAATACATGGCTATGAGTTTGAGGTCTACAACAGTTTTCTACAATCTCTATGCTAGGCAGAGATGGCTCAGCATTTAGTATTTCTTCGATTTGAGCTTGCAAAACATAAAAAAGTATACTTCAACTAATTCAATAATAATTTGAAGTAATTTACATATTGAATTTACCAAACACACATGTTTTTCAATTGCTTCTGGTTCAACAAGCATGTTATCATTCTTACGAGTCTCAAAGAATATAACTCGATTTTTTGCAATTATATTGCTCCTCGCCTATATTGTTATGCAAAACATTCATATCTAAGAAAACTTACCAAGTTTAAAAAAAGTTTCACATCTAAATATCATGATGAGTTGCAAAATGGATACTTCAAAAATATAGGCTATTGGATCCCTAGGTATACCTGGATACTTTCGGAACAAATATGCTCCTTAACTAACCACTCTCATTCCTTCTTTTCTACTCCCTTTGGAATATTCTTAAGAGCATGAACAATTGGCTTATTCTTCACATAAGTAGCGTGCAAGTAGGATTCCATTTGTTTCATAACTCATTCATCCATCCAACTATATGATCACGATGATCATCGAAATAGACACTCTCAAATTTATCCTATAAAAGGAGACTGAACATTGTGCGTCAACTATACAAAAAGTATGTATAAAATTGAGAAAGAAAAAGATGTGCAACAATGGTTAATGTTGGAAATATAAGAAAAGTAAGTTGTGATTCATCAAGTTAAACATTGGATGGTAGTTACACAAGTGTAGTCTTCTTAGTAGATATCCTTCGTTTTATCATTTTGATTAGTTGATTAGATTCATGTAATATTTAACAGACAGCAGAAAAACTTGAATATAAACATAATGATGATGTAATTCATAATTGTACCTCAATAGCTGCCCACATGTGATCCAACTTTTGTTGCTTAATGTCCCTCCACGATAGTACTCCCAATGGACACATATTACCATAACAAATATTTTTTCCCAGGTGCCTCAAAAATACATTACTATTTGTTCCAACTTTTCGATTATTGTAAAATATTACTTTCAGCTTCTTTCCAGCTTCAAGTGATGCGACTTCTTTACACTTGTTGCTCGCCTCAAACTCATTTTACCTTTCTAGGATTAGATGATCCTATATTGTATAATTCTCTATGGTGATACCAAAAAGTATAATTTTGAATTATTTCATATACTTTCAAATGTGTATCAATCATCTCACGAGTTCCTAATGTTGTATTACAACATCTGTAACATGGACACCGTATTTTATCTTCTTCTCTTGATCCCTGAAAAGCATAATCCAAAAACTATTTCACCCCATCTAAATAGGCTTGGTCGACCTGATTATCAAGAGAAAGTTGTATCCATTGCTTACTAGGTGCCATAACCTTGGAGAACACATAAAAATAGATTAAGAAAATATAAACGATAAGAAAAAACATAAAATGCACACAACTTGTGATTTTGTAACTAGTACATTAAGTTATCAAAATTAAATTCAATCTATTAGTTCCAAATTACAATATGAAATTTACAGATGTTTTTGTAATTTTAAGATGCACATGACTTACAATCTGTTGTTTATAGTCATTTTGCTAAATTTGTCGAGCTTGAGTATTACAAGAATGGAAGAATATGTGGTACAACTATAAGAACATTTCTTCTTGAAAGATCTCGAGTTTCTAAAGATTCAAACCTAAAGAGTACTATGATTCAAAACTAAAGAGTACTGTCATTGTATCTACCTTCTATATAAAGAACCACATGAAGTATAACTGTAAGAACTCAATTGCATCTTTAACCTTCTAAAAGTTAATTACAATCTGCTTTTACAACTTTTTTGATAAATTTGTGGTGATTGAGTTTGATAGGAATGGACGAATATATGGTGCAACTATAAGAACGTATCTCTTAAAAGATATCAAGTTTGCTAAGTTTGAAACTCAAATGGAACTATCACTATTTCTACCTTCTATGTTTAGCACCACATGACATAATTTGTATCAATTATGTTGCTTCGTACATCTTTTGTGAGTTCGAGTTAATTTGATTGTAAGAAAATATGATTGATTCCTTAGACATACACAAAACACTATAAGATGATCCATTTATAGTAGATAATAATTCAATGGTGCTTTTGCAATTACTAATCTATTTTAGTTAGATAGAAATCTTTTTAAGAATTAGTTGCACGTGGCTATATATTTGGTTCAGTTTTAATAACTGCAGCCACTTTCCAGCATGCTTTGTTAGTCTTCAAAGGTAAACAATCGTTCACTTGTAATTCCGAATAGATTTCTAGAGTCAAATACAAATTGCTATATCTTCTCTCTGAACATTGTCTTAATGCATGACCTATGAGTGCCTCTGTTTAAGAGTAGTTCACTATTTTGTTTCTTAGGAACATTTGTTTCTCTTAGGAATGATCCCCTTCGTTTTTGGGATCTTATCACACTACAAACTTTAATATACTTCAAAAAAAATTGACCAGCTAATCTCAGAGAAGAAGAGTAATTCAAACAAGTAGTGTAACTCAAACAAATCAAATATAGAGAAGAAGAAAAAATTAGGTCCCAAAAGATGAGTCTTACGTGAAACTTGAACAAATAGAAAATAGCTAGTGATTTCGTTTTACAAGAACGGAAAAAAATATAGTGCAAATGCTAGAACGTATCTTCTTTAGGAACACACTATACACTAAGCTATAAAAATAAAACAATCAACAAATCAAATTTAGAGCAGAAAAAAAAACTCACAGAAGAGGATGCATGGTTAAGATACAAGTAGACAGAAATTAGAGAACCAATTAGAAAATTATGAAAGAGTTCTTTAAAAAACTATTAGAATGTATTTTTATTGAAAGCTATTAAGTTTTCCACGTTTCAGACGCAAATAAAACTCTCACTCTTTCAACCTTTTATGTGCAACACCACAGGAGGTCATTTACATTAGTTCTAATGTGTTTTACATAGTTCATCAGCTTCAGACCCAAACGAAACTACAACTTAATTCTTTAAGGACTGATTCTAGATGTGTACAGTTTTCCAGGTTATGACTAGCATTAAAGATAATAACATTTTCCAAGGAAGATATGATGATGCCTAGCAAACGACGCCAATTCGATATAATATTCCTTTCTTCATCTCTGTTAGAAATAAAAGCTACTGCTTCCTTGTTTTTTGATTAATTCTTACTGTGGTCTTCTGACAGAAATTACTGGAATTGTTATTACAATTGAGTTTAGTTGTTGTTGAGAATGTAACTATTTTGTTTATAGGTATATGGCTAAGAGGTGTACTGTACTACCTTCACTTAAATTGTTAGAAATGTTTTAGACCCTAGTGGTATAACTTACCTGAACGTGCAAGTGCAGTCAGTCTTTGGTGGTAATTAGAAAGAATACGAAAAATGCCTAATTTTTGTGTAATTGTTTCCCTAACACAACTCCCTGGAACCTTAGAGCACATCCACCTAAGTGAAACTGATCAAACACGAAGCTGAAAAATCACACTACAAAATTGAATCTTCTTTAAGAAAATTATCAGCAGCTAGTCTAACAGAACAAGAGTTCAAACAAGAAAAGATATAACTCGAACAACACAAACAAATAATTGACCTTACAGAAGAAATCAAATCAACTCATAGTAAGTGGAGGCATACCTGAGATTCGAGTGAATAGAAGATAGAGATTGAGTTGAGTTCATTCCTAAGTAGACCTATGCTTTCTCTGTTATGAGAAAACACAGAGAGCTCGGTTGCGTTTCCTGCTAGGCAGACCACTGATTTCTCTGTTTTGAGAAAACACAGATTTTAATTTTGGTTGAGAGCTAAACTGAGATCGTTGTGAGGTAAGATGATTGTTAGGGAAGATCGTTGCTAGGGTTTTTTTATTTCACCATAACTTTTTTTCTTTTCCTTTTAGAATTGTAATTAGTACTTTTAGGCACCTAATTTTGCTGAAAAAGATGATTTTTTTTTACATTTCAGTTCCCACCTTTCAATATATATTTCTCAAGACCACTAAATTTTGATTTGGGACCAGTCACTACTTTTTCTAGAGACTAGATTTAGTACCTTCACACAAACATATAGAATTAAAGACCGAAATAAAATCTCGTCCCAATACATCTACTTTTAGAGACGGGATTATTGACTCGTCCATAAATATTGGTCTTAAATAAAGCTTTTTCTTGTAGTGTCATCACATAACTCATAATGATAGTTGTCAGTTAGAGAATCTCCCACGGTTATATATTGTATTACTATATACAAAAAGTTTACCTTGCATTTTCATAAACAAGCACAATTTATATTGTATCCTTTCATACAAATAGAGTTATTTTGTATTTTTCAATACATTGAGTTGCTTTCTACTAGTTTAAAAGCTTTCCATATATTGCATATGTATTGTTGCTTTATATTGAGTTGAATATCCATAGTTGAGTACCCAGAGTCGAGTATCTTATTGTTGATATTGAGCCTTACTTTACTGAGTTGAGTATCTTATAATTTAGTTGAGCCTTATTTCACTGTATTGAATATCATATCATTGAGTTGAGCCCTATTCTCTCTGAGTTGAACTGTGGTTCTTTGAGTTGAGTTGAGTTGAGTGAGTTGAGAGCAGAGGTAAGAATGTTTCTATTCCAAAAGTTCAAGCTTATGTTATGCTTTAGAATTCCCTTTACATGCTCGTAGATTCCATGTACTCAGCCATTTGGCATAATCATTTCATGATGCACATACAAGTACTCAGGATCATCAACTGGCGCTTCGTTGATACCGCATCCAGTACGAATTAGCTATGGTAAGTCTCCTTGCTTCCGGAGGGTTCCACTTGTACTTTCAATTATATCAGTTGATAGGATGTTGTGGGTCTTGTCCCGTTTTCCATCTTTGTCAGTTAGAGGCTTCATAGATAGACGGTAGAGTTTCAGAAGTCTGTTCATTTATTTGTTAAAATGTTTTAAACACTTAAGTTGTCTATTTTATGGCGAGTTGAATATATTATTTTTATTCAAAGTTATCTATTAAGTATTGTTCAGATTATCTTAAAGTTGAGTATTTGAATTTATTCACTTTTTAAGTTTTTGCATGCCTAAGTTAGTCTTCCGCTTGTAGTCTGTCAGGATAAGGGTTCGCTTGGGGACCAACAATAGTTCTTGATTGTTGGCCACGTCCATGGGGTAGACTCGGATCGTGACAAACTCGGTCTTTGAAAACATAGTTCAAGAGTTTTAGGGTGTCTATGAAGCCATGTCAAGTAGGATCTTATTTGTGGTTGTGAGGGCCCCACTTCTATAAATAAGTGACTACAAACATTTAGGAAAAGTTTCCCTCCTTTCATACTCTGAATTATGCAATAGAGCTATGTTATAGAGTCTTATTCTAACTCGTGTGTTCTCATATCCTTTCTAGAGGTGGTTGAAAACCAAAGTCAGTTCTTTATCAATGAGTTAGTCTTAGAAAAATCATGAGGAAGTCGTAAGACTCCAGAGGGGCTTGAGAGAAGCCCATGAGTGAGTTAAGTGTTGAGTTTAAGAGGAATGCACCCATATTCATGTGAATCGTGCATTTGAGGCAAAAGCTAGTTGTACTCTCTTTCTTAAGCCTTGTTTCGGCTTAGATCCTTGTGGGGAATATGTTTAGAGCTTGGGTAAGATTTTCACCCAAAAAGGTAGCATGAGATACGAGATGACGAGTAGTAGTAGTCAAAGGGCCCAGAGATAGGGAGATAGCGATGAGGCATGCTATGTTATTATAGTCAAGCACCCATTAAGGTATTGATAAGGAGTTTTCCCTTATGGGTAGAGTAAGAGTTGATAATCAAGATGAGATAGAGTATATATTTGTTAACCAGAATAGAGTTGATGTCGATGTGTCATCATATTAGAGGAGACTAAATTAATGTGTTGAATAATAGAGCAGAGTATTTATGAAGTGAGATATCTAAGCTAGATTATGATTTGTTTGAGAGGGTCATGATGTTAAGAAGGATATAGAACTGATGAAGTAGTGGTGTATAACATAGTAGGTGAGAAATAGTATTGATATTCGAGTTTAGTCATAAATATTAAGCTTGAATTCGAGATGAGTGTCATGATCAAAAGAATGACAACATGGGGGTGATGATGTTAGTCTTGAGATTTGATCTAGAAGACTTTACATAGAGTAGGTGAGGAATTGAGATGTTTGATGCAATGAATGTGAGTAGTACAAGTGAGAGACCCTAACCTTTAGATAAGGGCAGTGAAGTGTGGCTAAGTCACAAGAGTAAGAAGAGTAGTAAGATGTTTACCGAGAGGGTATGTAATTTAAAAGAGGTCTTAGTACCTGCTTATGGGGAGTTCGGAAGTCATGAGATAAACTTCTCCCGAGTGTTAGAGTAAAAGAGGATGTAAACCAGTTAGAGATGATGGAATAGGTCCATAGCTTTCAAGTGCTAGCTTTAGACCTAAGGGGGAAATGATACATTAGGTGGTTCTTGGTATGACCCTAATGTGGTGGTAGAGAGTAATAGTCTTGGGATGATATCCCCTATAGAGAGGCATAGAACCTGAACTTAAGGATTTGGGTTAAGCTTGAATATAGTTAAAGTGTACCATTAGAATCAGACCTTAGTCAGAGTAACCCTAATAAATACAAAGTCCAGTCATTATTCGAAGACGAATAATCCCAAGGGGGGATATTGTAACACCCTAGAAATTTTTTCGAACTGAGACTCGAACCGTCCTTCATTGGGATTAGGATTTTACCAAGGAGATTAATATTTCTTGGGTGTTAAGGTCACTAGATGTAGCACCTTGAGTTCGAAGAAGAACTAAAGAGAGTTCATTCCTATGTTCCTTTAAGTTTTGGGTAAACTTCAAACGACCATAACTCAAAGTACAAGATTTTTTAGGTGGGCTACAAGGTATCCAATGAAAGTTCGTTGAATTATCTTTCCACCGCCACCGAGTATGCCAAGTTTAGAGTTTGGAGGACTGAGATATACCCTTTTAAAGTCAGGTTGTCCAGTAAAGGAAAGTTATCCGAAAATAGTAAGGGGTATTTTAGTCTTTTCGTTACACAATCAGATTAATTCGTTTTTAGTAATATTTTGGGGACTAATCAGATTAGTTTCATTTTTATAATCCAAATATACGCCTAGGGTTTTAGTTGAGAGTTAAAGATGAGAAAAGAAGAGAAAAGAGGAGAAAAGAGGAGAGGATCAATGCACTCGTCGAGGTTCTTGAGTTTTATTGCGGATTTTCACCATTGGTTTGATACCTAAGAGGTATGAAAGCTTTCATAGTGTTGGGATTGTTCACCCACACGCCAATCATGTTAATTTCAGCGTTAAATATGTTCTATAAAGTTGAAGGTTTGATGTTTTTTAATTGTGTTCTTGAAATTGGCTTTCGTTCTTGATTTAATATGAGAATTATGAGTTCTTGAGGAAATCGTGTCCATTTTAGAGCTGTGTTTGATTAGATTCTTGTGCACATATACTTGGTATCTTAATCTAAAGAGAAATTGAGAAAAAGAATCAAATTTAGGTGAATGGGGGTATGAAAATAAAGAAGGAAAAGTCAGGCAGAAACTGGGTACCAGGTCTGCGATGCGGATTTTTTTCTCAGAAACAAAACTTTTCTCTCTGCGTCGCGGAGGGGTCGCACGACCAAATATTAAAATGCATCTCTGCGTCACGGACTTGCTTCTGGACAATGATTTCTTGATCATTTCTCATGTTTAAATATCTAAAAACACTCCTTAACATCACGAGATCTTTCCTATCACAAATAACAACCTTAAATTAATAAATCAAATTCAAGGTAGAGTTGAGAGTCAAGTCTTGAGAGTTCTTTCAAACATTTTTGAGAATGTTCCTCTGAGTCTTTTTTAGGAGTCTAGTATAATTTCTTATAACTTGTTTCAAAACTCTAGCAAGTGAGTATGAGAGTGAGGAGAATATATTCATGAGTCCACTTTGTCATCAAAAGACCCTTCACATCATGAACCATAACTCTTGAAATCGTAATTCACATTCAAGAGAGTGTTAAGAGTAGAGTTCAAGAAAGTCTTTGAATTTAATTGTGAATCCTTAGAGATCAACTATTAATTCAAGCTAAGGTCTTAGGAAGTAAGTATGAAACGAGAAGAGTCGTATCCATGAGTTCCATGTCGTTATGTAAACCCTTGAGTCAAGTCATTCATGCATATAATTCTGCAGGAATTCCATAAGTTGAGTATCTTTGAGAGGAGTAGTATCTTCAAGTTCTAAGCTTCAGTATAGAGTTGATAATCCTTTTGAGATTATATTTCTAATCATGGGACTAATACATGTTACCCATGAAGCCCTTGAGTTGAGTTGTTCATGCCCATAACTCCGCTTGAACCCTATAAGTTGAGCACTCTTGAGATGAGAAGTATATTTGAGTCCTTGAGTTGAGTAGTTCATGCTCATAATTCCGCATGAACCCTCTGAGTTAAGCATTCTTGAAATGAATAGTTTCATTGAATTCTTGAGTTCCAAGTATTTAGTTCTATCCATGGTTATTGAAAACCTTGAATTGTATCGTTCACACTCATAATTCGGCATGAACCCTTTTTTAAGAAGTCTTTTATAAATGCTTTAAAATTGTTTTAAGACTTGAGTTTTGAGTTGACTAAAGAGTGAAGTTTATTTCTTAAAAAGAGTATATGGGGACTATGTATCCCCAAAGAGTAAAATATTTTCACATTTAAACAGGAAAAGAAACTGAGATTTCGAAAATAGCCTTTGAGCTAGTTTTCAGTACACAGTAAATGCTTTCACAATTAAGCAGGAGAGTTATCAATGATATTTAAGAGAGCCTTCGCGCTAGTTTATGAGTAATTATCTCAAACCACAGAGTTAAAAAAATTTGTATATCTTGGGACTAGTATTAAGTGCCGATATAGGGGAGAGTTCAGACAACTCCAAACTCTATAAACCATGTAGCCAGTATGGGTAGAAAAGGGACATACGTTTTAGATAATTCCTTAGTGTTTTTTAGCATAGACTAGTGGATCCACTTATTAGTTAGGTTCTATACCCCGAAAATGTATAGGATGGCCCTGCCAACGTGAGGCAAAACAAGCAGAGTTATTTTGTATTTTTCAATACATTGAGTTTCTTTCTACTATTTTAAAAGCTTTCCATATATTGCATATGTATTGTTGCTTTATATTCAGTTGAGCATCCATAGTTGAGTGTGTGTGTGTGTATATATAACTGTATTAATGTGTTGTTCTTATTTGGTTATATATCTCGTTATTTAATGAACCATGACTGGTTGTGCTTAAAACGGAATGAGATATGGTAAGTAAAGACTGAGGGTTCGGAGTGTTACAGTGTCTCTTAGAGAGGTGGTCTGTGTTGTTATCATTGAGAATTTGTTTAGTGATATGTTGAAAGTGTTAAGTAGTTAGGTACTACTCTGGTTGGGGATTTGTATAGGAACAATTTATATGCCTTGATAGAACATACTATGTAGTCAAGGGTTGAGTGGTGAGGTGGAATAAGTTAGGGTATGTCGTGAGTGGTTGGCCAGGTTGGCACTGGTTACTCCAGCACCTCTCAGAGAGGTAGAATGTTTAAGTGACAATTCATAATGGAGGGAGTGAGGGTTAGAGTCAAGTGTACTAGTATAAGTGTCAAGAATGGTGAGGGTAGGACATAAAGGTGGAGGAATGAACGGTCTTATTGGTTGTTTTCCTTCTATTCGATTCTCTTATATTATGCGGTGGGTATCGGGATGACCGGTGATGCCTACTAATTAACATATCAACTACAACTCATCTGATACTAGGTGTAGACGATCGTTAAGCAGTATAAACCCAACAAATTAGTTGGGGTCGATCCCACAAGAAGCAGCTCAATTTCAAATTCAATTATGAAGTTACAATAGTGATTTCAATAGCTGAAGAAATAGAGATTATCAAAGACTTTTAATAAAACTAGAAGGGTGACATAAATATCGGGAAATGGGGTTTTGGATCAGAAAGCAACCAGAAAAATAAACTACAAGTAATCAAGTAAGTGAAAGATACATGGGGGATTGACCAACTAATTTCTAAACTTAACTCATGGGTGTTAATTAATAACCAAAAGTATCAACTCTTCGTGGGTACGATGAACTTTAGATGATATATTTTCTCTCGTACAACTACCTCATTTCAATTGAGTTCTCTCGAACCTCAATGTGCTAAATATGGAAACCAGCCCACAACCTCACTACATCCACTCTCTCGAGCTAGATACATAAAATGAGTCTTGGGATTCACTCTCTCGAGCTGAATCAACCATGACCCAATGACTACAAGCACCAACTTATCACCTTGGTTTTACACTTCTTTCCCAAGCAAGCATAAATCGCTAAATCATACTGAAATAAACATTCAATAGAGCAATCTAACCACATCAATAAATCAGACCCACTTCGAATTAGCAGTACAATTGATAATAATTAACACCTATTTAGCAAAATGCAACAAGTAATCACATTGTCAAACCCCCAAGAATGGGGTTTTAGCTAATCATCATAAAATAAGATAATTCAGTACCTAATACATGCTCCATATCTGGGTATTGATTTTACAAGTCTTAAGACGAATAAAATATCTTTTTATTACAACACCCATTTGAAATCTCTAACGAAAATTACTTCAAATCAACAAGAATAGTGTTTTTGTTCTTTCTATTTCATTCCACACTGGCTTGCTACTTTCTCTCTCTTCCAAAAATCGATTTATAGTGATCTGAGATTCAACTTTTTGGGGTTGGTCGGCGAGGAAAGTCTGGCTTCGCCAACCAGTCGGCGATTCACAAGTCCTCCTTGTCTATCGCCTTCTCGCTTCATGTTTTAATCCAACATGCACCGTAACATTAGGAGGTTTATATTGGGATCGCGATCACTTTCGCGATGCGCCCTTTGTTCCTTTAGATTGCCAATTCACTTGCATCGTTACTGCTCAGTCAGTTCATGCAGTGTACAACCTCTCTTCGTCGATCAGTACGGCGACTCACCGATACGAAACACAGTTCGCCTAAATTTATCTCATTTCAGACATGGTGTACTGTATAATTAGGCAGGCTAAGAGCCACTTGGCGGACCGCCGAGTTGTTTTGATGATCATCAGGATCGCTTTTCTCCATCTCTTAGGCTTGCTGGTTCCTCTATGCTCGTGGCTATCCTTTCTTTGCTCCTTAGCCTGGAATGATTAATATCAAGTTCTTAACATCATTTTATAGCATATATTAGGCATTTAAGAACTCTAAAATCTATCAAACTAAGCTCCAAATGAGTTCAAATTTCGGACTCATAAACACCCCCAACTTAATATTTTGCTTGTCCTCAAGTCAAATTCAAGATCAACTATCAAAACGCATGTCCAAAACAATGCTACAAAAGACTCAATAAGAATGCACACAACAAGGTTCAAATTAGTCATACAATGATGAGTTGTGCACTCAAAGATTCAAATTGTGGCTCACCATTATCAAAGATGCTCAAGTTCACAATACTTGCTTCAAATGCAAGTTCAAGGTCAACAAAGATATTCAAATGCCCTCACAACAAAGACGATTCCATAATCACACAAACTTTCTCAACAGTTTAAGGATCCAGAATCACATACAACTCTCACACACACAAAGATGAACACATGCATGACTTTACTCATAGGTTTGACCTTATTTTCCAATCGACATTCGTTTCAGATCACTCAATATCATAAAGGTCTTTTTAAGGCTTGTAACGAGGCTGAGTGTAATGGTATGGTCATTTACGCTTAATGGCTTCTACCTTCATGAAGTATGGTCTAAACATCACTTTCCTCCTTTCTTTAACATTTCATACAGGTTTATAGTCCACCCCATTAATTAATTTCATATGAACTACTGGATACCACATTTCTTTTGTAATTTACAATTCTTTATTACACAACCTTTTCAGACTTTTTCTTTTCTTTCTTCTTTTTCATTTCCTTTTCTCTTTTCTCCTTTTTTTTACATGGAGGGGTTCCATCTTTTTCAAAACCGTCAATAAAGGGGGATTTCTCACACTTCTTGACTTTCCTTCTCTTTTCACCACACCCGTAACTTAGGCTTTTGGCCTAAGTTGGCTATTAAAACAAATCTACTTCATGAAAGTTATAGGTGAATGGATAAAGATAAATCATAATTACTCAAGTTTTTTCCAAGAGAAGGAGTAAGGTTCAAGAGGGGTCAAGCATAGTTCACACATCTCACAAGGTTGGCCACAAAAGAGGCATATTGTCAAATTGTTTAACTCTTCAAAATTGTTGCCTAAGATCATTTCAAGTTCTTGCATAACTCAATCAACTAGACCAACGGGGCAAATTCTATGTGTCATCACACACATTGTTCAAAGTAATCTCATCACACAACGCATTGGTTCCAATTTAAAACAAGACTCCACACTTTCTACCTAGTGTGCAATGGTCATCACAAGAGACTCATTTGACAACCGGCTAGTCTCGACGAGATGCTAAAAGTTCACATATTATCTATGAAACTTCATTTGCCTTATTGTAGCCGCACATTCATTTCTTTCAACTCAGAGCACTATTCAAGTCATCGGTATTGACCACACCCAATACTCAAAAATTGCGATACAACAAAAGACTCCTACAACCCCCACCAAAAGCATCCAACATTGTCCTCAATGTTAGCAAAGAACAAACACTACACAAGATAAACCAAAAATGACAAAAATAAAGATAAAGTATTGGCACCTAAACAAACAGAGTAGGGTGAAAAGGAATCTTCACTAGGCGGCCATTTGGCAAAGAATTGTTGTAGTGATCGCCAAACCAATCGCCGAGTAACCAAGTTGCATGAAACTCACCGAAATATCCAGCATGTAACCACTCCATTTTAGGGCAAGAAGGCGGACAAAGATACGTCCGCGGAGTAGCATCCACGCATCGCCTAGTGTATTTGTAACCTTGCCAGAACTTCCAAAACTCTGAACCTTTGGGAATGGTGCAAAGGGGGGAAAAATTTGGGTTCGCCCAATCAATTTGGCACATCACCGAGTGGTGTATGTATTTCTGACAATATTCCAGTATCTCAACCTAGTGTTGATGCCCAAAGGCGATCAACTTTTTGATCGCTAAACCCACTCGGTGGATCGCAGAAGGAGTCTCTGCATCGCAGAATCACCTGCACCTGGACATTCAACACACATTATTCAAAGAAACTAACACTTGGGTTGCCTTACAAGAAGCGCCTTATTTAATGTCGTGGCATGACGTGGAAATGCTTTCAAGCATATTCCAAGTACACCACTTTAATAACTAAATTTTCATGGAATTTTCCAAAGTATAACTTTAGCCGTTACCCATTCACCTTGAAGGCAGGACCCTCTTTACCTTTGAATTCAATGGCTCCATTTGCGAACACTCGTGTCACTCTAAATGGGCCTGGCCACTTTGATTTGATCTTTCTCGAAAAGAGTCTCAAACGAGAATTGTATAGCAACACCCAATCTCCAACTCGAAACTCCCTTCTAAGGATTTTAGAATCGTTCCACTTCATAATATTCTCCTTGTAGAGGGCTGAACTTTCATATTCCCTAAACCTGAATTCATCCAATTTGTTTAGATGATCTATTCTTCCTTTTGTATACTTTACCCAATCCACATTTAAAGCCTTTAATGCCCATAATGTTTTGTGTTCCAGTTCAACCGGTAAGTGATAAGATTTCCCAAAAACTAGCTGATATGGAGACATGACAATTGGTGTCTTGTAGGCAGTGAGATATGCCCAAAGAGCATCATCTAGCTTTTGAGACCAATCAGTCCTATTTGCATACACAGTCTTAGCCAAGATACTCCTAATCTATGATTCGAAACCTCCACTTGGCCACTGGTTTGAGGATGATATGGCGTTGCCACTTTATGTTGCACCCTATATTTGCTCAATGCGGATGCAAATAGCCTATTGGAAAAATGTGAACCACCATCAGTAATAATAGCTCGAGGGGTGCCAAACCTAGCAAAGATGTAGCGCTTTAAGAACTGGACAACACTTTTCCCTTCATTGGTTAGTAGTTCCACAGCTTCCACCCATTTAGAAATGTTATTTACAGCCACCAAGATGTATTTATTACCAAACAAGCTCACAAATGGACCCATGAAATCTATTCCCCAAAAATCAAATATTTCAACTTCCAAAATAGGCTTAAGAAGCAGCTCATGCCGTCTTGTCACCCCACCTTATTTTTGTCATTGTATAAATTTCTTGACAAATTCATGAGCATCTTTGTAAAGAGATGGCTAGTACTAACCACTTTGAAGAATTTTAGCAGTTGTATGCACATCTCTACGATGCCCACTAACCGGTGAAGCATGACAAGCATAGAGAATTTCATTGAATTCATTTTTAGGTACACATCGCCTAATAATATATTTTGCACATTCTTTGAATAAATATGGCTCATCCCAAAAGTATTTCTTGACATCGAATAAGAACCGATTTTGTTGATAGAAGTTTAGGTCTGCTGGCACCAATCCACACACTACATTGTTAGAAAAATCATCATACCAAGGAGTCTGCTTTAGAGTGACCATGAATACCTGTTCATTGGGAATTGAGTCATTGATGTGTATTGCCAGCTCTTCATTCTCCTTGCCTTTGAACCTGGATAGATTGTCAGCCACCTAATTTTCACAACCTTTTCTATCTTTGACTTCAAAGTCAATTTCTAGCTATAATAGCACCTACCTTATCAATCTTAGCTCGGCGTCTTTCTTTCCCATTAAATAACGCAGAGCTTCTAGAATAGTGTGAACAACCACTTTGGTGCCTAGCAAGTATGCCCAAATATTTTCAAATGCATATACCACCACAAGTAATTCTTGCTCAATAACCATGTAGTTACGATGAGCACCATTCAGGGTTTTTTTTGCATAGTAAATGGGATGGAATAGCTTGTTGCGTTTTTGTGCCAACACGACACCTAATGTCGTACCACTTGCATCACACATCACTTCGAAGGGTGTTGACTAATCGGGACTAATGATAACTGGGTTAGAGATCAATTTCTCTTTCAAGCACTTAAAGGCTACCATACATGCATCATCAAAGTTGAATTTCACCTCCTTCTCCAAAAGTTTGCACAAGGGGTGTGCAATTTTTTAAAAGTCTTCGATGAACCTTCGGTAAAAACCAGCATGCCCCAAGAAACTACAAATATCTTTTACTGCAATTGGTTGTGGGAGCTTCTCAATTACCTCGATCTTTTCCTTATCAACTTCTAGCCCTTTTTGTGACACTTTGTGACCAAGAACTATACCTTCCCTAACTATGAAAGGATATTTCTCCTAATTTAGGACCAAACGTGTTTCCACACATCTTTGAAAGACCTACCCCAGGTGTTCTAAGCATGCTTCAAAAGTATCGCCCACACCTCAGAAGTCATCCATAAAGACATCCATTGAATGTTATACCATATCAGCAAAAATAGACAGCATGCAACGATGAAACGTTGCTGGTGCATTACATAACCCAAATGTCATCCTTTTGAAAGAAAAAGTTCCATATGTATATGTGAAAGTGGTTTTGTCTTGGTCCTTTGGAGGAATAGAGATTTGATTATATCCAGAATACCCATCCAAAAAGTTTACCATCCTCGATCTGAAAGCCGATCAAGCATTTGATCCATAAAGGGCATGGGAAAGGGATCTTTTTCGGTTCAACAATTTAACTTTCGATAGTCCATGCATACTTTCCATCCGGTTACCGGTCTCATAGAAACAAGATCCCCTTTTTCATTTGGGACTACCGTGATGCCTCCTTTTCCACCACCTCTTTTATCAGTGGGTTCAATCTCCTTTGGTGTTCAACACTCGGTTTACACTCACTATCAAGTTGTATTTTCTTAGTGCAAATGCCTGGTGGAATGCCCATAATGTCAACGATAGT
>JAJONQ010001079.1:0-33472 GCA_036250385.1 Solanum microdontum | reverse complement strand
ATTGTAATTTGAAGTTGGAAGAGAGTTTTGGAAAATATTTTCCTTAAGTTTAGAAGGGAAGTCATTTTCCTTAAATTTGAGGAAAATGAGTTGATTTGGAAAACATTTTCCAAAACATTTAGCCCAACCAAACATGAGAAAATTGGAAAACATTTTCCGGAAAATGTTTTCCTTCATACCAAACACACCCAAAATGATCTATTTTTTTCACTAGGAATATATAGGTCAAATTAAATACAAATATAATTAAAAAAAGTGTGAAAAAAGTCTGAAAAAATTTGAAGGAAATCAACAGTGTGGCCTAGTTTAATAACTTTATTGCGCACTATAAGTAGAAAATATTTTTTTAGTTTCATCAATTTTATTTCGACTATCAGCATGATATGATATGTATATATACCAACTTATGTCGTGTGGAACTATATTGGACTATTTCGTTGTTGTTATTATTACAGCATCCACTTTAACAAATAAAGATTTTATTTTACTTTAACTTTTAACATTAGTTACTTATTCTTCAAACTATTTTCAAGACTTAAGATTATACACAAATTAATATGAATATTATGATAAAATATATTCTTGATTTGTTTTTTTTAAAAAAAATTGATCATAGTACGAGTTTTCACAGTTGACGTGTGCCTCGTGCGGAGCAACTTTAGATTCGGAAACTGGGCTGAGCTTCTGACATTCAGAGTTGTCATTCTCCCTCTGCTTTTACTAGGATAAGTCTTTACTTACATTAGAAGATGGATCTGTATATTTATATTTATATTTATATTTACTTTATACTGTAATTATATCTTGACTGGTTGCTCGAATACCGACTCATATCAGGTCTTAGGGATTTTTTTTTTATGTATAATTGATTTTCTTTCTTTCCTTTATTTTGATAATTGTCCTTTATCTTCCGTATTCTTTTCTTCCGCGTGATAGCCCGTTGCTTCTAGTTCTGAGTTATGGGTTCGGTTACTTACTGGTGGGACGTAATATATGTCATCATGATGTAAGATTTTGAATCGTGACAATTTCGAAACAACAAAATCTTAACAGTTTGACCATTCAATATTTATATAAAAATGCTGAAAATATCAATAAATGAATATGAGAGTGAATTAACCAAAGTTGTTGGAAATATAGGAGCTCATCTAAAGTTTTCATTAAATAGAATTTGGATGAGTTTTGAAAAAAAAAATGATAAAAAAGTATAATAAAATGCTCTATTTTTTTCTATGCATGTATAGGTCAAATTAAGTACAAATATAATGAAAAAAAAAAGGGTTTAAAAGCCTAAAAAGAATTTATGAAAATCAAAAGCCTATCCTAATATTAATGACTTCATAGCGCATTATATGTTGAAAATAAATTTTTTATTTTCATCCATTATTTTGATCAACTTTATTTTAATTTTCAGCGTCATGTGATATTTTTCTTCCGAAAAGTACACGTGTATATAACATTTTTCTAATTGTAAAACAATATGTATTCTATATAATAATGTTACTATCAATTTGGTACAAAAAATAAAAGCTTAAAGTTTTCAAAAAATTGAGTGGGAATTAATTTGTGGATAGGAAGATGTATTAGGGGATAAGTCAGGAGAGTGATAGGGGTAAAAAAAATCATATTTTGTAAATTATAAGTACTGGTAAGTACCTTAATAAGATTCTATTATGATAGTCCCTCTTTAGTTTACTTGTACTTATACATTATATTTAAGATAATTTTTTACTTTTACTTCTCTATTTTGTTCTCTATTTATGAATATAGAGATAAAATTTGTGTACAGTCTCAACTTATGTCGTATGGAATTACATTGGGATATGTTATTGTTGTTATTATTGTTGCAACGTCCACTTTATCAAATCAAGATTTTATTTTTACTTTAACTTTTAACACTAGTTACTAATTCTTCAATTTTTTTTCAAGACTTAAGCTTATACACAAATTAATATGAATATTATGTTAAAATATATACTTGATTTGTTATTTTTTTTAAAAAAAATTGATCATAGTACGAGTTCTCGCCGTTGACGTGTGCCTCGTGCGGAGTAGCTTTGGATTCGGAGATTGGAGTGAGCTCCTAGCATTCGGAGTTGTCATTCTCTCTTTGTTGTTACTAGGACTAGTCTTTACTTACATTCGAAGACGGATCTGTATATTTATATTTACTTTTGTACTATAGTCATATCTTGACTAGTTGCTCAAATACCGATTGATACAAGGTTTTGGGGATATTTTATGTTTAATTGATTTTCTCTCTTTCCTTTATTTTGATAAATGTCCTTTATCTTCTGCATTCTTTTTTTCCGCATGCATGATAGCCCATTGCTTATTGTTCCGGGCTATGAATTCAGCTTACCTATTGGTGGGACGTATTAGGTGTCATCATGATGCGAAAGTCCAGTAGCCGAAAGTATCACTAGCTTACGCTCTGACCTGAGTAGCATGGGGCACGTGGGATCCCGTGTGAATCAACAAGGACCACCTTGCAAGGCTAAATACTTCTGGCTAGTGAATTTTAAGCTCATCTAAAGTTTTTATTAAATAGAATTTGGATGAGGTATGAAAAAATAAATATGATAAAAAAGTATAATAAAAATGCTCTATTTTTTCACTATGCATATATAGGTCAAACTAAATACAAATCTAATTAAAAAAAATTGTGAAAAAAACCCTGAAAAGTTTGATGAAAATAAAAAACCCGCCCTAGTTTTAATGACTTTATAGTGCACAATAGATAGAAAATAAAACTTTTAATTTCATTCATTATTTTGATCAACTTTGTTTCAACTCTCCGCGCCATATGATATTCTTCTTCCGAAATGTCCTTGCATGTGTGTGTATAACATTTTTCTAATTGTAAAGCAATATTGTATTCTATATAATGTTACTATCAATATGGTACAAAAATTAAAAGCTTGAAGTTTTTAAATAATTGAGTGAGAATTAACTAGTGGATAGGAAGCCGTATTAGGAGATTAGATCAGGAGAGTGATAGGGGTAAAAAAATCATATTTTGTAAATTAGTACTAGTAAGTACTAAGTACCTTAATAAGATCCCATTAGTGTTTAAAAAGGCGGGGACGTGAGGTGAGGTGTAAGCCCTGAGACACGGGGCGTAAGTCCTATGGATCTACGGGGAGTAGTTTCATGTATATTCAATTTTATAGTTTTAATACTAATAAAATAAGCAAAAGTAAACCTTTCAATGATTTTACAAATAATTTTTTTATAAATAACTTGTAATATATAAAAATTATATTATGCTTTTTATTTGATATAAGTATTAATAATCAATAATGAAGAAAAAAAGTATTATAATTACTATTTGAGAAATATCATTACACCAATAATAAAAAATATGATTTAAAGCAAAAAAGGTTCAAAAAAATAAATTTAAAACGCCCGGGCCTACATTTTTACGCCTAGGACTTACGTTTTTATGCTCGAGGCTTACGTCTCAAATTTTAAAACTTATGCCTCATGGATCTACGTCTTTAATTTACGCCCCAGAGCGTTTTTGGTATGCCCCGCCCCGAGATTGGCCCCAAAAAGCGTTTTTGAAAATACTGGATTCTATTATGATAGTCCCTCCTTGTTTAATTACTTGTACTTGTACATTATATTTTTATTTTTACTTATTTATTAAAATTCTCTCTATTTATTAAAATTGAGATAAAATCCGTGTATATCTTCCACTTATGTCTTATATATATGAATTATATTGGAGTAGGTTGTTGTTGTTATTACTACATCATCCACTTTAATAATTCAAGATTTTATTTTATATTATTTTAACTTTTAGCATTAGTTACTTATTCTATAAGCTATTTTCAAGACTTAAGATATATTATTTTTTTAAACAGTGAAAATCTATTATAAACCAATAAAAGTATATGATAAAACGAAGGTGCATGTACTATTGCCTGAGACATTTATGCGTGGCGTAATACCAAACTAGAATTTTGAGATGTGAATATAAAAGGCTTTTATCTTCTTTTAATTTTGGGCAATATACCATTAAGACTTTTATCTTTTAAAAAATGTTGGTACAAATTGTGGTATAATTTTTGTTACAAACATGTGGAGAGTAGTGCATCCAGCATCCAGCATCCAGCATCCAGCATATAGCATATTTTACTCCAAGATTTTGTGGGACTAATAAGATCAATTTACATAATTATAATGGGGTCCTAGCCAGCTAGAGATTATAAATCTCATTGGAGAAACCTATCCAGACTTGTATTGTATTAAATTACACTAGATGAGAATTGCACAAGGTCTCAATATTCAAATTTTTACAGGTTAGAGTAGTTTGATTTTATAATTTATATTATATTTTGTTGATAAAGAGTATGTATTACTCTATATAATATATTATTTATATAACAGAATAGGAAAGAGAGAGGAACTTGGTATGACGTTCTTGTAATTTAACATTACTTAATATTGCCTACCAATACTTAATTTTGTGTGGTCCTATTTATTTGATAAAATAAAAAAACACGTACATGTGGTTCTGTTCTTTTCTTCTATTTTTAGGGCATTTTTGTATTTAACGTCGTCTATCAATACGTAATCTTTTGTGGGCCTATTTATTTTTTATAACAGATATGCGGTTCCTTTTTTTCTTCTCCCTACTACTGATAATATATATTCTGGATTTATCTCTTTATTTCTCTTGAATCTTGATGTCCTTGGTAACTCTAAAAACATAACTATGGTATAAATGATGTGATAAGTTATTCCAAACATGACAATCAAACAAGATACAAAAAATTTACTTCATCACTATTTTTTAATCCCATTACTATTTAATTTTATCCCTCAGACCCCTCGTGTTTTTTTTGAATGTTCCAAAAGTATCAACTTTCTGATGTCATGTTATTTCTGACATCATGTTAATTACTCTCTTCATTTCAATGTTTATCTGGTTTTGACTTAAAATGTAGTTTATGTCAAAGTGATATTACTAACCTGGGTTGTGGTGTAGCGATGGAATGTTTCACCCTTAATCAGAGATTTTGAGTTCAAATCCTATGTCTACAGAAAATTCTATTGGAAGTGTTATTCCCTAATTAAATGGGCCCTGCAGTGCGCTATTTGAATTTAATTAGGCTCTAAACACCCGGATGGATGATAAAAAAAATTTGCAGTGATCTTGCATAGATCTTCATACTGTGATGGTGTGGAGGGCGCTTTCTAAACCATGAAGGCTATCTCTTCATCAGTTATCATCATTGTCATCTTTCTAGTCTTTACATCTAGCAGTGCTTCTTCAATGGCTATGTCATGACCCAACCCGTTAGACTGTGCAGGTACCTATTCTACCACCTAGATAGAAGAATCATTACCATCCAAATCAAATTAAAACATGCAGAAATTAAATCATAAACTACAAGCTCATAAACCTTGGGAAGAACAAAACTTTAAATAAATTCATTTTTTAACAAAAGACTGAACAACCACCCCCAAAGAACTAGTCTAAACAAGCACAATAACTACTAAGGAAATACAATTTACGCATAAAATAGGACACAGTTCCTACCATAAGGACAATAAACATGGAAACTGTTGGAGCCCATCGTCGTCTGAACCTATGAAATATCACTGACCCTGCAACCATGAGCAAGTGGCATAGCAAGAATAGTATTAATACAAACAACACATACTGATAGACATCATCGATTCACCCAAACCTATCGCATAATATAATGTAAATAAACATAAAGTCATGCCCCTTCTCTATTCCCTTAATCTACCCTTCCAGATTAAAACTATGAGTAAGCACCTCAAATATGTCACCCTAACGCTTCCCCAACCCTACATGATGTATCACATTATTACACAATCGAAGCCTAACCCATCTACCACATTAATTTCACTGATACCAGGACACCACTAGCCTTATCAACTAATTTGTATTCTCTTACAATATTCATGCCAACTCTCTTGCCTATTTTAGAACAATAAATGATACTGATGCCTTAGACCAACCCATCCTTAGCCAACAAAACCCAGAATCCAATACAAAACCAAGTTCATTATGTTTAATACTAGAGAATTAAGTCTTCATAAACTCAACCCAGAAGCTAAGACAATTATGCAGAAGAAACCCAAGAATTTAGATGCAATAAACAACTTGCTTACTTCCACTATCACAAATGATACTTAGTCCGGACTCTCAGTCCTTACCCTGACGTACCATAACACGATCCATGTCCCACATGGTCACATACTAGTCAAACCTGAGATCAACTTGTTGAGTTAATTCTATAGCTGAGTTAATTATTCTAACTTTATTAACTAAATGTAATGCAAAGAGACAAATGGAAAATACGTTTCAAAGGAGAAGATACATCCGTTCCAAAAACAAAAGTGATATAATGGCGTTTAATGCCATTAACATTTCACATACATTTCTTAGAAATTACTTCTTCTCTTTGAAACTCCTACTTTGTAAATTCTATATAAAGATGTATCTTGAGTGAGCATAACACAACACTACCAACATAAACAAAAAGAAGAGAAAAATTTCTGCCTCATTTTTCCTTATTTTTAGAATAACTTTAATTTGGGCAATTGGTTTTGAGCAACCTCCAAACTCTCAGCCACGAGTGCACGTGTTTGAGAGTAATTATGGAACCTTAGGGAGCGATCGGCTACTACGATTTGCACCGGAGTCGGGCCAAAATTGCTTTCAAGGCAGTGGCTTGCCACGACACAGTGTTTGTGATAAGTTATTTACTAATTTATAATTCCAATCTAATATCAATATTGTAGTATTTTTCCCAACAATTTGAAAGCGAGTTCCTAACATACAATATTGATAAATGGCTATTTCTTTGAACAAAACTTTTTCTAATTTGTCAAAACTTGAGCCTTTGGATGAAAACAATTTTAAACGTTGGTCACAAAAACTTTTAATTTTCTTTAAACAATTAGAAGTTGATTATGTTTATTTAAAGAACCTTCTATGAATGGTTCTAACACTACTACAGATTCTAGCAATGTTATAACTGTTGATGATGTTGCGAAAAAGAAGTTTGAAAAGGATAACAGAACTGTGAGAGGACATTTGCTAAATCATATGACTAATCCTTTATTTGATTTATTTGTTACCTATAAATCTGCAAAAGAAATATGGGATAGTTTGGATATGGTGCTAATGATGCAGGAAATAAAAAATATGTTGTCGGACAATGGATTAAATTCCAAATGGTTGATAATAAGCCAATAATGGAACAAGTTCATGAATATGAGAATTTGACTGCTGATGTTCTCAACGAGGACATGAAGATGTGTGAGATATTTCAGGCTAATGTTCTGCTTGAAAAATTCCCACCATCTTGGAGTGATTATAGAAATCAATTATAACATAAGAAAAAGAATTTAACTCTCCAAGAACTTATTAGTCATATGAGGACTGAAAAGGCAAACCGTCTCAAAGATAAGATGGAAGAACTTTCTCTTAATTCTTCTATAGCTAATCTTGTTGAATCGTCTGGTACTGTTGTGGAAGACAGGTTCAAAGGCAAACAGAAGAAAGTCTCAAAAAAGGAACTTATGAAGAAGAAAAAACAATTCAACAAGTTGAAGAGCCAAATTCAAAAATTTTAGGGTCCTTATTTTGTTTGTGGAAAAGTTGGTCACAGGGCTGCCAAATGCTATCAAAGAAAAGGGCAGGAATCAAAGCAAGAAGGACAAAGTGATGTCCAAGCTAATCTTGCTGAGGGTAATGAAGTGATTGTTGATGTAGTCGTTGAGGCAAATCTAGTGGCTAACAAAATTGACTGGGTTCTAGACATAGGCGCCTCAAGGCATTTCTGTGCCAATAAAGAGTTATTCCATGACTTTGAGGAGTCCAGTGATGGAGAGTGTGTATATATGGGTAACTCCACTACTGTTGTAGTAATGGGTAAAGGAAAAGTTTTACTTAAATTAACTTCTAGAAAGACATTATCTTTGAACAATGTTTTGTATGTTCCCCCCCTCCAACGAAACTTAGTTTCCGGAGCACTTCTCAACAAAGTAAGTCTTAAATTTGTTTTTGAAGCTGATAAAATAATTATTTCTCGTGGAGGAGACTTTGTTGGGAAGGAATATCTTAGTGGAAGATTATTTGTATTGAACATTGTTCAAGAGATTGTCAATAATGCAAGTATTTCAAATTCTGCTTATATTGTTGAGTCTATTAATTTGTGGCATGGTAGACTAGGTCATGTTAATATTGCTTCTATTAAAAGACTTAGAAAAATGAAATTAATTCCTATGATAAAAACTGATGAGTTTTCTAAATGTCTTGTGTGTAGAAGCAAAGCATGACAAGAAACCTTTCAAATCTGTTATTAGTAGAAAGATTGAATTACTTGAACTAATACATTCAGATTTAGCAGATTTCAAGAACACTGTTAGCTAAGGTGGAAAAAAGTATTACATTACTTTTGTTGATGACTTTTCTAGATACACTATGGTATATCTTCTTAAGTCTAAAGATGAGGCTGAAAGCATGTTTTTGAAATTCAAAGCAGAAGTGAAAAATCAATTAGACAGGAAAATCAAGAGATTTAGATTTGATAGGGGCGGTGAATATAGTACTAAAACTCTAGAAGATTTTTGTGAGAAAAATGGTATTATACATGAGGTTAGTGCTCCCTATACTCCCCAACAAAATGGTGTAGCCGAATGGAAAAATAGAACCCTTAAAGAAATAATGAATTCTATGCTTTTAAGCTCTGGTCTATCTGACAATATGTGGGGAGAAAAAGTCTTGTCTGCATGTTATATTCTTAATAGAGTCCCGCATAAGAAGTTAGACAAGACCTCATATGAGTTTTGGAAATGGTTTGCTCCTAACTTGAAATTTCTGAAAGTGTGGGGGGTGTTTGGCTAAGGTTGGTCTACCTGACTTTAAACGTGTAAATGTTTGTTCTAAGACTTCTGATACTGTCTTTATTGGTTATGCTCAAAATAGTGTTGCATATAGATTTATGTCTCTCAATGATCACTCTATTTGTGAATTTAGAGATGCAAAATATTTTTAGCATATTTTTCCTTTGAAAAATAATGTGTCGAGTGATGTGCAAAATAATGCTTCTACATCCTTGTATGTTAATTCTCATGTTGTGCCTTCTTCTGATGAGCATGAAAATGAACTTAGAAGGAGTAAAAGACGTAGAATTTAGATAAGTTTTGGTCCTGATTTTATCACCACTTTCTTAACTAAAAATTTGGATATTAATATTTTAAATGATGAATTAGTGTCTATCTATTTAATACAAGAAAACGCTAAGACTTGTGATGAAGCTATGAGATCAATAGATGTTATATTTTGGAAAGAGGCTATTAAAAGTGAATTATACTCTATAGTTTCGAATCACACTTCAGAGTTGTATGATTTACCTAAAGGTTGTGAACCCATAAGTAGCAAATGGATATTTAAGAAGAAATTGAGGACCTGATGATACAATAGATAAATATAAGGCTAGACTTATGATTAGGGGTTTTAACCAAAAGAAAGGTGTTGATTACTTTGATACATATTCTCCTGTGAGTAAAATAGCGACTATTTGGACTCTTATTGCTTTAGCCGCTATTCATGATTTAGTGATACATCAAATGGATGTCAAAACAATATTTCTAAATGGTGATTTAGAGAAAGAGATCTATATGACTCAACCAGAGGGTTTTGTCGTTCCAGGACAAGAGGATAAAGTATGCAAATTGAGAAAGTCCTTGTATGGGCTAAAACAAGCACCTAGGCAATGGCATGAAAAATTTAATATCACATTGGTGGATAATTGTCACGATCTGAGTCTACACCCTGGACGTGGCCGACACTCAAGGACCATTGCTCGTACCCAAGCGAACCCTCATCCTGGCTGACTACAAGTGGAAGATTAACTTAAGCATGCAAAAGCTAAAAACTGAATAAAATTCAATAAACTCAACTTTTCAAAACTTCAACTCAAATGAACAACTTAGAATAAAATAATATATTCAACTAGCCATAAAATAGGCAACTTAAGTCCTTAAAACATTTAATAAAATAAATGAATAATACAGACTTCTCAACTATACTGATTATCTATGAAGCCTCTAACTGATAACGATGGAAGTCGAGACAAGCCCTACGACATCCTGACTAAACTGAAAAGTAAATGAAATCCTCCGAAAAATAAGGAGGCTCACCATAGCTAACTCGAACTCTCGAATGTATCAACGAATCTCCTGTTGATGATCCTGAATACTTGTGTCTGCATCATGAAAAGATGCAGGCCAAATGACTCAGTACGTGGAATGCATGAGCATGTAAGAGGAATTCTAAAGCATAAACATAAGCTTGAAAACAATCTGAAAGGAAACTGAAGAACTTACCTTGCTCAACTTAACTCAGCATAACTGAACTCATTTCAATATAAAGCAGTTTTAAAACAAGTGCAATATAAAGAAAAGTTGTTTAAAACATGATGCCAACTCTGTATGTATGCAAAGATACAAATAACTCTGAGATGTATGTAAAAATACAAATAAACTAATGTCTATAAAAATACAAATAACTTCTGTGGGAGCTTCTCTAACCGACAACCATCATATAAGGGCTATTGTGATGATACATCGATCTCCCTCACGCTGCCAGCGCATCCTATACATTGCCACAGGTATAAGACCTGAACTACTAAGTGGATCCACTAGTCTATGCAAAAAGGATTCATCTAAAAAGTAGGACCCTTTTCTACCCATGATGGCTACATGGTTTATGGGGGCTGTAAGTTATCTGAATTCTCCCCCATATCGATGCTCAATACTACTTCCAAAATATACTAGCTCTTTATGTGTTAAAAACATACTTCTTTCTGTGATTTGAGATTAGTGCTCAAAAACTTAGATCAAAGGCTATCTTGGAAATCAAGGTTTCCTCTCTTGCTTTATTGTGAAAGCATTTACTCTTTAACTGAACACTAGCCCAAAGGCTTTTTACTAAAAAACTAGCTCAAAGGCTCTTTTGAAAATCTCAGTTTTCCGTTCTTATTTAAATGTGAAAATATTTTAAACTTTTTTGGGCATACATAGTCCTCACATACTTTTGAAGAAATGAACTTCAACTTTACTCTTACTCTTTACTCAACTTCAAAGCTTAAGTCTTAAAACAAAGTTTAAACATTTGTAAATGACTTCTTAATTGAACTCAAACACTTTCTTGAACTCTTCTCTCAAATCTCTCTTGAATGTGAATTATGAATTGAACTCAGAGGTTTTCTTAAACTCTACTCTTAACTCTCTCTTGAATGTGAATTATGAATTCAAGAGTTATGTTTCATGGTATGAAGGATCTTGTAATGAAAAAGTAGACTCATGAATACATTCTCCTCACTTGTACTCACTTGCTCGAGTCTTGAAACAAATTATTAGAAATTGTAGAAGACTCATCAAAATGACTTAAAGGACTTTCTTAGAATGTTCGAAAGAATTCTCAAAAACTTAACTCTTAACTCTACCTTGAACTTGAATTATGGATTCAAGGTTGTGGTTTGAGATAGGAAAGATCTCATAATGTTTAGGATTGATTTTAGATAGATAAACATGAGAAAAGATCAAAATTCACTGCTTGGAAACTAGTCCGCGACGCGGAGACGCATTAAAATAATTGGTTGCGAAATAACTTTTGAGGCAGAGAGGTCCGTGACCTCTCCGCGACGCGAAGACAACTTATGAAATGGGGAGATAGGTCCACAACACGGAGCCAAGTGCCAGATTTGCTGACTTTTCTCTTCTTCGTTTTCTAACTCCAAATCGCCTAAATTCGATTCTTTTGCTCAACTTTTCTTTAGATTCAAATAACCATCACATGTACATAAGAATCTAACTCAAACTACTCTATAAATCGAAACAACAATCTCAAGAACTCCTAAATCTCAGCCCAATTCAAGAATGAAAGCAAATTCAAGAACACATATCAATAACATCAGATTTTTAACTTTCTAGAACGAACTTAACGCTGAAATTTACATGATTGGCGTGTGGGTGAAAAAACCCAACACTATGCAAGCTTACATACCTAAAATAACCATCTTCTTACAGCAATTGAAGGAAAATCTTGAGAGATGAACCCTAGCCTTAGCTTTTCTTGAATTTCTTGAGCGTAGAATTTTTAGAGTGGATGAGAGGGTTTAGATATAAGAAAATTGATTTTCTACACGTTTAGGGCAAATTAGATGACTTCCTAAGGTTTTTTAGGACTAAAATACCCCTAAAGAAATAATTAAAATGAGCTGGGAGTCGGAAAGATCTTTCAACAAGCAGTAAGGTCCGTGTTGGCTCCGCGTCGCAGAGTTGATGCCAGGTTTGCGCGACGTTAGTAAATCCGTCATAACTTTGTACTCAGAGCTCGGAATTGAGAAAACTCGGTGGCGTTAGAAAGAATATTCGAAGACCTTTCCTAAGGTATCTTGTAGCACACCTAAATCACCATGATATAGGAGTTATGGTTGTTTGAAGTTGATCCAAAACTCATCGTTAGCTTAACTTGCAAAATTTCAGATTTTGCTATTTCCAATTTGATTCTTTTTGGAACTCAAGGTGCTACGTCTAGTGACCTTAACACTCAAGAAATTTTAAATTCCTTGCAAAAATCTCACTCACTAATAATAAGGGTTCGAGTCTTAGTTTAAAAAATTTCTGGGGTGTTGCAATATCTCCCCCATGGGATCATTCGTCCTCGAATGGCGACTGGACTAGGTATGGAATGGGTTACTCTTACTAAGGTCTGAGTCTAATGGTCTGCTCTTACTATATTCAAGCTTAACCCAAATCCTTAAGTTCAGATTCTATACTTCTCTATAGGGAATCTCATCTCAAACTATTACTTTTTACCACCACATTCAATCTTAGTACTCTAACAACTCCATGGACTCCTACTAACCAGCTCCTTAAGAAATTCTCAACAATTGACCTGATTTCTTATCTTATCATCTCCCCCTTAGGTCTAAAGCTAACACTTGAAGGCTATAGACATATTCCACATTGACAACTCAATTATTCTATCTAGGCACACATGGAAAATTATAACTTAATTGGAACCTCACCTGGTAACGTACCGTCTCGGCACCCCTTTTAATGCTCTTGTCACTCTTGTGGCTTAGCCACACTTCACTGCCCTTATCTAAACGTTAGGGTCTCTCACTTATACATCTCATATCTATTGCAGCTAATCACCTCAATTCCTCACCTACTTTATGTCAAGTCTACTACATCAAATCTCAAGACTAACATTTTCACCCTCATGTTGCCATTCTTTTGATCATGACACTCATCTCAAAGTCAAGCTTAATATTTATGACTAAACTCGAATATCAATATGATTGCTCGCTTACTATACTTACAACTACTAGATACAAATTTAGAAACACTCGTCCACTAGGACCTTATGATAAATAGTCAATCGTCACCTCTTAGTCTTCATACTTACAATTACTATCACCTTCGACTTTGCAATATAAGTACTATTCACTCATTCACTATATATCTATGCCTAATTAGTTCTATTAAACTTTGAATATTATGGGCTCTCCCTTAAAATCATAAGCTCAGCTTAGATCTATAACCTCATGAATACTCTTTCTCTTCTATTCACCACTTACACTTAGTCATTTCCTACACAATGACACTTCATCACCAACTCCTTTCTAGCTACAACATACTCTATCTCCTATGATGGAATCTTCACAACTCATCACTTCTTAGTCTACCCATAAGGGAAAACTCCTCATTACTAACTTACTAGGTACATGACTATAGTAACATAGCTTGTCAAAACACATTCTCCCTTACTTAGATTACTAAACCTCTTTATACTTTGTTCTAACTATGGGCTCTTTCACTACTATTGCTCATGATCTCATAACTCATGCTACCTTTTGGGGTGGAAATACTACCCAAGCTCTAAACATACTTCCTCGTAAGGATCTCAGCTGAAACAAGGCTTAAAGAAAAGAGTACAACTCTCTTTTAGCTCAAACGCACAATTCATATGGATTTGAGTGCATTCCTCTGAAACTGAACACTTAACTTACTCTTGGACTTCTCTTAAGCCCCTCTAGAGTCTCATGACTTCCTCAAAACTCTTACTAAGAACAACTCATCGACAAAGAACTGACTCTGCTTTTCAACCCCATCTAGTTTGATGGGTAGTCGAATGATTATGAGAAACGCACGAGTTAGAATAAGTCTCTATGACATAGCTCTATTACACGATTAAGAGTATGAAAGAAGGGAAATTTTTCTTAAATGTCTGCAGTCCCTTGTTTATAGAAGTGGGGCCCTCACAACCAAAAACAAGATCCTACTTGACACGGCTTCATAGACACCCTAGGATACTTGAACTCTGTGCTCTGATACCAAGTCTGTCACGACCTGAGTATACACCCTAGACGTGGCCGGCACTCAAGAACCATTGCTGGTCCCCAAGTGAACCCTCATCCTGGCTGACTACAAGCAGAAGACTAACTTAAGCATGCAAAAGCTTAAAACTAAATAAAATTCAATAAACTCAACTTTTCAAAACTTCAACTCAAATGAACAACTTAGAATAAAATAATATATTCAATTCGCCATAAAATAGAAAACTTAAGTCTTTAAAATATTTAATAAAATAAATGAATAATACATATTTCTCAACTATACTGATTATCTATGAAGCCTCTGACTGATAACGATGGAAGTCGGGACAAGACCCAAGACATCCTGACTAAACTAAAAAGTAAATGAAATCCTTCAAAAAATAAGGAGGCTCACCATAGCTAACTCGAACTCTCGGATGTATCAACGAATCTCCTGTTGATGATCCTGAATACATGTGTCTGCATCATGAAAATATGCAGGCGAAATGACTCAGTACGTGGAATGTACGAGCATGTAAGAGGAATTCTAAAACATAAACATAAGCTTGAAAAGAATCTGAAAGGAAACTGAAGAACTTACCTGGCTCAACTCAACTCAACATAACTGAACTCATTTCAATATAAAGCAGTTTTAAAATAAGTGCAATATAAAGAAAAGTTGTTTAAAACATGATGCCAACTATGTATGTATGCAAAGATACAAATAACTCTGAGATGTATGTAAAAATACAAATAAACTGATGTATATAAAAATACAAATAGCTTCTGTAAGAGTTTCTCTAACTGACAACCATCACATAAGAGCTATTGTGATGATACATCGATCTCCTTCACGCTGCCAGCGTATACTATACCTTGCCACATGTATAAGACCTGAACTATTAAGTGGATCAACTAGTCTATGCGAAAAGGATTCATCTAAAAGTTATGACCATTTTCTACCCATGATGGCTACATGGTTTGTAGGGGCTGTGAGCTATCTGAACTCTCCCCATATCGGTGCTCAATACTACTCCTAACATATACTAGCTCTTTATGTTTTAAAAACATACTTTTTTCTGTGATTTGAGATTAGTGCTCAGAAACTTAGCTCAAAAGCTATCTTGAAAATCAAGGTTTCCTCTCTTTCTTTATTATGAAAACATTTACTTTTTAACTGAAAACTAGACCAAAGACTCTTTACTGAAAAATTAGCTCAAAGGCTCTTTTGAAAATCTCAGTTTTCCGTTCTTATTTAAATGTGAAAATATTTTAAACACTTTTGGGCATACATAGTCTGCATATACTTTTGAAGAAATGAACTTCAACTTTACTCTTACTCTTTACTCAACTTCAAAGCTTAAGTCTTAAAATAAAGTTTAAACATTTGTAAAAGACTTCTTAAAATATGGTTCATGCCGAATGATGGACAGGAATGATTCAATGCAAGGTGTTCAATAACCATAGATAGAACTCAATACTTGGAACTCAAGAACTTCAATGATACTACTAATTTCAAGAATGCTCAACTCAGAGGGTTCATGCGGAATTATGAGCATGAACTACTCAACTCAATGACTCAAAGCTACTTCTCATCTCAAGATTGTTTGACTTATAATGTTCATGCGGAATTATGGGCATGAACAACTCAACTCAAGTACTCAAAGATGTTTCTAAAAAGGGATTAGGAACTCAACACTTAAAGTCTTAGAACTTGAAGATACCACTTCTCCAAAAGATGCTCAACTTACGAAGTTCATGTGAAATTATGGGCATGAAACAACTTGACTCGATAGAGTACATGCATAACTATATGGAACTCATATATACGACTCTTCTTATTATCTGACTTACTTCTTCAAAGCTTAGTTCAAATCGATGGTTGATCTTAAATGATTCACTGTTGAACTCAAAGGCTTTCTTGAACTCTACTCTTAACTCTCTCTTGAATGTGAATGATGAATTCAAGATTATCATTCATGGTATGAAGGATCTTGTAATGATAAAGTAGACTCATGAATACATTCTCCTCACTCGTACTCACTTGCTCAAGTCTTGAAACAAGTTATTAGAAATTGTAGAAGACTCATCAAAAGGACTTACATGACTTTATTAGAATGTTCGAAAGAATTCTCAAAAACTTAACTCTTAACTCTACCTTGAACTTGAATTATGGATTCAAGGTTGTGGTTTGTGATAGGAAAGATCTCATGATGTTTAGTATTGATTTTAAATAGCTAAACATGAGAAAATTTTCAAAATTCACTGCTTGGAAACTAGTCCGCGACTCGGAGATGCATTAAAATAATTGGTCGCGAAATAACTTTTGAGGCAGAGAGGTCCGTCACCTCTCCACGACGCGAAGGAAACTTTATGAAATGGGGAGGCAGGTCCGTGACGCGGAGCCAAGTGCCAGATTTGCCTGACTTTTCTTTTCTTCATTTTCTAACCCCAAATCGCCTAAATTCGATTCTTTTGCTCAACTTTTCTTTAGATTCAGATAACCATCACATGTACACAAGAATCTAACTCAAACTACTCTATAAATCGAAACAATAATCTCAAGAACTCCTAAATCTCAGCCCAATTCAAGAATGAAAGCAAATTCAAGAAGACATATCAATAACATCAAATTTTCAACTTTCTAGAACGAATTTAACGCTGAAATTTACATGATTGGCGTGTGGGTGAATAAACCCAACACTATGGAAGCTTACATACCTGAAAGAACCATCTTCTTGTAGCACTTGAAGGAAAATCTTGATAGATGAACCCTAGCCTTAGCTTTTCTTGAATTTTTTTGCGTAGAATTTTTGGAGTGGATGAGAGGGTTTAGATTTAAGAAAACTAATTTTCTACATGTTTAGGGCAATTTAGATGACCTCTTAAGGGTTTTTAGGACTAAAATACGCCTAAATAAACAATTAAAACGAGCTGGGAGTCGGAAAGATCTTTCACCAGGTAGTGAGGTCCATGTTGGCTCCGCATCTCGGAGCTGCTGCCAGGTTTACGCAACGTTAGTAAATCTATCATAACGTTTTACTTAAATCTCGGAATTGAGCAAACTCGGTGGCGTTAGAAAGATAATTCGAAGACCTTTCCTAAGGTATCTGGTAGCACACCTAAATCACCCTGATCTAGGAGTTATGGCCATTTAAAGTCGACCCAAAACTCATCCTTAGCTTAACTTGCAAAATTTTAGAGTTTGCTATTTCCAATTTGATTCTTTTTGGAACTCAAGGTGCTACGTCTAGTGACCTTAACACTCAAGAAATTTTAAATTCGTTGCAAAAATCTCACTCACTACAAAAAAGGGTTCGAGTCTTAGTTCAAAAATTTTTCTAGGGTGTTACAATAATGACTTTGTTGTAAATTCATTTGATACATGTGTTTATTCTAAGATGATAAGTTTAGATTGCGTCATTATATGTTTATATGTAGATGGCATGTTAATAGTTGGTCCTAATGTGAATGTTATTAATGTGACCATGAACTTTTTGTCTTCTAAATTTGAAATGAAAGACCTTGGTGAAGCAGATGTGATTTTGGGAGTTAAAATCAAAAGAACTGCTAATGGTTTCTCTTTGTGTCAATCTCAGTATATTGAAAAGATGTTGAAAAAGTTTGATTGCTTTGATGTAGTTCCAGTGAGAACTCCTTATGATCCTAGCATACACTTGAAGAAGAATAAAGAATCTTGTGTTTCTCAAACTGAATATGCTAAAATAATTGGGAGTGTAATATTTCTCATGAACTATAATCGGCCTGATATAGCTTATGTTGTTAGTAGATTGAGTAGATATACTCATAATCTCAGTAGTGAACACTGAAATGCTCTTTATCGGTTGCTAAGGTATTTGAGAGGTACTATGAATTGGTGTTTGTATTTTAACAAATTTTCTATTGTTTTAGAAGGTTTTTGTGATGCAAATTGGGTAACTGACAATGATGAAGTTAGCTCCACTAGTGGATATGTGTTTACTTGGGGTGCAGGTGCTATTTCGTGGAACTCTTCCAAACAGACTTGTATAGCACATTTTTACCATGAAATCAGAATTCATTGCTCTCGAGTTGGCAGGGCAAAAAGCTGAGTGGCTGAGAAATCTTTTGGCGGATGTGCCATTGTGGGGAAGACAAGCTTTACCAGTTTCTCTTCATTGCGACTCACATGCAACAATTGGAATTGCCAAAAATAGTGTGTACAATGGAAAAAGGAGTCATATTCGCATCAAACATGGTGCGGTTAAAGAATTGTTGAAACTGGGTGTTATATCCTTGGAATATGTAAGGTCCAAAATAAATTTGGCGGATCCTATGACCAAAGGCAGACAAGGAAAATCATCCTTGAAACATCAAGGGGATGGGGATAAAGCCCATTGATTGAGGTAACGTGGTGGACCTGTTAGGCCTCAATATACACCACATTTTCTATCCCTATGGCGTGAGGCAGTGTTTTATAAGGTTGAGCTTATTTTGCTCTTAATGATTCTATAGCCTTAAGGTGGTCTATTTGAGATAGACTTGATGGAATCACCTACGTGAGTGTAAATGTGTGGTCTCCTTTTACGAAAGACTTATGTCGTCTTTCTAGAGCACTTATAAGACCCAAGGTATGTGTGCATGACCATAAAATTTAAGGATATAGTATGTGTTATGGGGGTTTCAATTCATATCCATTCAGTTCAAGTGTACTTCACTTTGTGGATAATAAGTTGTTGCCTTATATCACTACGTGTCAATTCAAATCGAAAGATATTGACACTTAAGCACATGTCTCTTCCTTTTGTCGAAAATTAGTTCTTACTCTTTATCTTTGCATTAGTGGGGGATTGTTGAGTTAATTATTCTAACTTTACTAACTAAATGTAATGCAAAGAGACAAATGGAAAATATGTTTCAAAGGAGAAGATACATCCGTTCCAAAAATAAAAGTGATGTAATGGCGTTTAATGCCATTAACATTTCACATACATTTCTTAGAAATTACTTCTTCTCTTTGAAACTCCTACTTTGCAAATCCTATATAAAGATGTGTCTTGAGTAGCATAACACAACACTACCAACATAAACAAAAAGAAGAGAAAAACTTTGTCCTCATTTCTCCTTATTCTTAGAATTTTTTTGGGCAATTGGTTTTGAGCAACCTCTAAACTCTTAGCCACGAGTGCACGTGTTTGAGAGTAACTATGGAACTTGGGGAGCGACCGGCTACTACGATTTGCACCGGAGTCTGGCCGAAATCGCTTTCAAGGCAGTGGCTTGCCACTACACAGTGTTTGTGATAAGTTATTTACTAATTTATAATTCCAATCTAATATCAATATTGTAGTATTTTTCCCAACACAACTCACTTTTCAAGTAACTCAAATCACTCAGGGATCTAATATGAAATAATTACATTATGAAAGAATACAACAGGTCCACTCATGAGACCATCATCACATAGTTAGTCCTCTCAAGACACTCAAACCAAATTTCTAGTGTACCGACGTGGTACCCGCGCCATCTTTAATTAGTGTACATTGTAGTACCCAAGCTAACCATATGTGGATATCCCCATATCAGGCGTGGTACCTAAGCTAATCATTACTAGACGTGGTAACTAAGTCAATTGTTAGTATATACCAAACGTGGTATCCGAGCCAATCATGGAGGTATCATGTACTAGGCATGGTACCCGAATCATGCATAAGCACATAGAACAATGAACAAGATCACTTGAAAACTTAGACAACAACAATAACATACCGAGTGAAATTCTACTAAGTGGCGTCTCGGAAATTCTACTATCGAGTGAACAAGATCAATGCATCATATAAGACTCCAGAAGCAAGCCTCTATTTCATTCATGTCGCCTCAATGTGATGTATAACATCATCGTCAATAGCTGTACTATCTTAGAGTACGGACCCAAGATATTTAAAACTTTCGCTCTTGGTAATAGTTTATGTTGAAAGCCTTACTTTTGTGTCTGCTTCCTCCAACTCAACATTGAATTTGCACTACAAATACTTCATTTTGATCCTGCTTAACCTGAACCTTTTGGACTTCGGAGTCTGTCTCTAAACCTGCGAACTAACATTAACTATGTCTCGTATTTCATCAACAATTACTATATTTGTCAATTCCCGAATCTACAACCTGGGCGAGACTGAGACTCGAGAACCATTGTTGGCCCCAAGAAAACATTCAACTAGCCAATAAGGCAAACTCAGGTCTCAACATAAGATATTGAAAATGAAAAGACTAAATAACTAACATCTGACTGTCTATAAAACCTCTAAACAACTGATATGGATGTCGGGACAAGACATACGACATCCTAATGAACTAATAATAATATTGATAGCAATAAAAGGGAACCTCCGGAAAGCAAGGAAGCTCACCACAAGACTCTGAGTGCTCAACTAGATCAACGATGCGCTGGATGTTGATCCTAGTTACTTGTGTCTACATCATACAAAGATGCATGCCAAATGGCATCAGTACATTGAATGTACGAGTATGCGAGAGGGATTCTAAAACAAGACATAAGCTTGAAATGAACTGAAGAACTTACCTGGCTCAACTCAACTCAAACTTAACTGAACTCATTTCAATATAAAGCAGTATAAAACAAGTGCAATATAAAGTAAAGCTTTTAAAACATGGATATCAACTCTGTGTATTTGGAAATACAATAGTAACTCTGATGTGTACGCAAATATACAATAAAACTCTATGTATATAAAAATACAAAATAATACTGTTCTGGGAGTTTCTTTAATTGACAACCATCACTTAACAGCTATTATGATGATACAGAGTCTTGCCTCACGCTGCTAGGGCTGTCCGATACCTTGTCGAGGGTATAGAACCTGAACTACTAAGTGGATCCACTATTCTATGTTAAAAAGACTAAAGGAATCATCTAAAAAATATGGCCCTTTTCAACCCATGATGACTGCATGGTTTATGGGGGCTGTGAGTTGTCTGAACTCTCCCCCATATCGGTGTTCAACACTACTCCCAAAATATGATACTAGCTCTTATGTTTAAAAACATACTTCTTTCTGTGATTTGAGATAATTGCTCAAAAACTTAGCTCAAAGGCTACCTTGGAAATCAATGTTTCCCATCTTGCTTAATTGTGAAAGCGTTTACTGTTTACGGAAAACTAGCTCAAAGGCTCTTTGGAAATCAAGGTTTCCTTTCTTGTTTAAAGATGCAAACATTTTAAACTCTTTGGGAATACATAGTCCCCATATACTTCTTTGAAGAAATGAACTTCAATCTTTACTCTTTACTCAACTTGAACTTTAAGTCTTAAAACAAAGTTAAAACATTTGGAAAACTCGAAGAGCTTCTCTTGACTTGACTCTTACTTCTCTTGACTTTGATTTTAACTTTCCTTGAATTGGATTATGGATTCAAGGTTCATGATCTCATGTTTACGGATGATTTCATGATGTTTAGACGTACCTTAGAGTGTTGGAATCAACTAGAAAACATAGGTACGTTGATAAGGAACTAGTACGGAAAGATGGGGAAGAAATGGGAAGAACTGGCGTGTCTGGCGCTCTAAGAGGCGCGGGGCGCCAGCCCTTGAAATTCAGAGAGTGACTTGGGGAACTCTAGCTGGCGCGGCACCCCAGAGGTCAAAATTCATAGGCCCCTTCTTGGGGCTCTGAGAGGGGCGGCGCCCCAAGACCCTACCCAGGTGCTCCCCGACTTTTCTTCTTCATTTTTCATCTCTAAACCCTCTAATTTCACTTGGTTCTTTCCCCAATAACTTAGAATCGATTATATGTTCCAGGTACGAAAGATTCAACTAGAAATCACGCCCAAAAACATGAATCGAACTCAAGAAACTTCAACAACACAAACCCACAAGAATTTAAACGAATTTCATCAAGAACTCATAGGATTTACTTTCAAATCAAATAAACTTTGCCGAATTGAATCATGATTGGCGCGTGGGTGAACTAACCCAACGCTATGTGATCTCACATACCTCGTAGGATTGAATCCTTGGTGAAATCCACAATCAAACTTGAACGTTCTTGACGAATCTTGCCTTTTCTCCTTCTTTCTCCTCTTTTCTCCTTTCTCCAACCCCTAGAGTAAATTTCCAATTTTCTAAACTGACCAAATTCTGATTTGACCCCAATTAAACTCCTAAAACGGATTAAAATAATTGGGAAAGGAAAAGACCAAAATACCCTTCCAAAATCCGGTTTAGACTTTTCTTAATTGAATAGCCCAACTTCAAATGGGTATATCTCACTCATACGAACTTGGAATCGCTCAAACTCAAACTCAGCGGCGTTGGAAAGATTATTCCAAGATATTTCCTACGATATCTGGAAACACACCTAACTCATCCTGAGCTAGGAGTTATGGTCATTTGAAGTTAACCAAAAACTCAACTTAACATACTTAACATATTTTCCAGATTTTTATATTCTTTCCAAAAATGACTATTTCCAATTCTTAACTTCTTCCTAGTTATTTCAATTTGTGAGATGTTACAATGTCATCCGCAAATAACATATACCACAAAATCTCCTCCTAAATAAACCACTTCAACTCATCCTTCACTAACACAAATATGAAAGGGATAAGAACTGATCCATGATGTAGCCCATCTCAACTAGGAAGTGCTTCGAGTCTCCTCCTACCATTCTAACTTGAGTCTTTGCGCCATCATTAATGTACTTTATCGCTCTAATATATACCATCAGGTCACTTTTAGCCTCCAAACACCTCTAGAGAACATCCCTCGGAACTTTGTCATAAGCCTTTTCAAGGTCAATGAATACCATATGAAGGTCCCTCTTCATTTTCTCCATATACTACTCCACCAGTCTTCACAAAAGATGATTGACTTCAGTAGTCAAATGCCTCGACATGAATCCAAATTGATTATTAGAAATTGACACTCCTATCCTTACCATCATCTCCACCACTCTCTCCCAAACCTTCATAGTGTCACTTAGCAATGTGATACCCCTGTAATTGATATAGGTTTGGATCTCACAATTGCTATTGTACAATGCAATCATTGTACTCCACCTCTACTCGTTATGCCATTTTTTCCATCTTAAAAATAACATTAAAGAATTTAGTCAACCACTCCACACCTGCCTATGTGCTCTTTTCCTGTTCAACCTACTAATTAATAGAACGTCTAACCCTGTCAACCCTAAATTACCTACGATACCCAAAGCCCCGAAGTCTATCAAAATACGCCAATTCACCCAACATAATGTCACTGTCTCCTTCTTCTTTTAAGAGATTATGGAAGTATGTTTTCCATATTTGCTTAATAAAGGTCTTTTCCACCAACACCTAGTCTTCTTCATCCTTCGTGCACTTCACTTGATCCAAGTCGTGAGCCTTTTTTTCTCTTTCTTTCACAAGCCTATACAATTTCTCATCTCCATCTTTGTCCCCTAGCTAGACATACAATCAATTGAAATTTGTCGTCTTAGCAACCATAAAAACTAACTTAGCTTTTGTCTTCGTCGTCTTATATACCCTCTTAAGAATCAACTTCTCTTCCTCATCCGCACATTTCACCAACTTTTTATATGCAACCTTCTTTGCTTTCACTTTGCATTAGACTTCTCTGTTCCACCACCAATATCCTTGACGACCACCAAAGTTATCCTTCGACGCCCCTAGAACCTCTATAGTTTCATCCCCAATGTAACTAGTTGTCTTATCCTACATGTTGTTCAAATCACTGTTACTACTCCAATCCCCCATACCAATTAATTTCTCCCCAACATCTCGAGAAAGAGTAAGGGTCAAGCCTCCCCATTTAATTCTCGGTTTATCATATATGGTCCATCTTCCTCCATTCCCCCTTAATCCTAACCTCCACCCTAAGGTCTATGACTTCTCAAATACCTACTCCATTTCTATCCCTCGAGCCTCCTGAGTATCATAACTTAAACATGTCCACATGCTGAGCCTTAATACCTACTATTTCGTCTCCTAGACTCACACTATGTTAATCTCCTTATTCTTAAAAATCTTTCAGCTCTATGAACTTCCCCGTCAGCAACCCTATGTTCCACGACCCTACTCTCAGTTTCAGAGAACATGTCACCTACTTACCACTATTACCCCTCACCCTAACCGTAACCTACGACATGAACCTTGTCCACCAACATTTCCCAATGAAACTAAAGAGCTGTAAACTTAGACAAAAAGCAAATGAAAAACGATTATACTAAAACTAATGATTCAACCAGAGAGTCTGACTAACTAACAATACTAAGAATCGAAGAAAAGCAAGAACTAATGTAATAAAATCAGGGATAAAATTATATGCAAGAATCAACCAACCACTAATACTAAATCAGTACTTTAAAGGATCTGTTTGGAAAGTCACCTGGTAATTGGAATTGATGTAATTACTAGGGTAGTAATTACCAGCCTAGTAATTACACTGTCTAGTAATTACACTAACCTGTTTGGCTGCCACAGTGTAATTACACTGTAATTACACGTGTCTTGTTTGGATGCCATAGTGTAATTATACATGTTCTGTTTGTATGCACAATTGCAATCATAAAATTATAATAAATTTTAAAAATAAAAATTAATTATTTAAAATTTATACTAGATAAATAAGAAACTTTATAAATGACATTAAATTAAACATTTAAGATATATATTCTTTTTTGAAAATATATTAATTACTAAACATATTTTCTGTAACTAATATTATGAAAAAATAATTGATTTATATTTTTTCAAATTAATATATTTCAATTGAATTGATCGTAACAACTAAAAGTATGAAGTTTCCACGAACATCGTGAAATGCATGACGTCATAAATTATTAAATGTTTGACAAAAATATAATTTATCAACTCTAATTAAAAAATGACGTGCAATGTAGATTCAATATTACTAAAACAAATGAAACTGAAAATATAACATAAGTTATAAATTCAAAACAAAAATTTTAACATAATACTCTTATAACAAATTTCAACATAGCTATAAATATGATTTAGTTTTTGTTTTTCTTAATAAAGAAAACGTAAGTCTATAACCTTACTTAACAATAAATTCTATTTTAATTTAAAAATTAGAATATAATAAAATTATGCTAATGAGAAAATAAGCATGGCATAAAGAAATAGATAATACGGAAAAATTACATAGAATCACGTAAAGTAAGGTTGAGAATAAGAAGAAAATAAAATATAATAATATAAAATAAAAAATAAACTTTTACAATTTTTTAGAATAATAAAATTAAAAAAAGAACTTAAAATAATAGAAGTAAAAAAATTAAAACAAAAAAATTAAAATAGAAATAAAAAAAAGAAATTAAAAAGTAATCAGGTGGTAATTACACCATGTAATTATCAACAATTCATAGTCTCTGCCTGTGAATTGTAGAGTGTAATTACCCCTTGCCAATTACACCAATTACATGCTGACCAAGTAATTACATGTCCTTCCAAACAGGACAAGATAATGTAATTACACCAATTACACCAATTACACCAAATCCAATTACCAGGGTGTCCTTCCAAACAGGCCCTATGGAAATTACTACACCAAACTCAAAGACAGATCTCAAGTCCTACTCCAAGAAACCCTAATACGGTAAACAACAAATATAAATTTTGAAATCAAGAAAGGAAAAGAGAGAGGAAAAAGAGCTATTAAATATAGAACCTAGCAGGGTTGGGGTCCAATCTAATATAGAATATTACTCTTAGGCGTAATAATTTTAAATGGTCTTTATTTCTAAAAAGATAATGTGTAAAGAAAATTTTTCAAGGATTTTTTTTAGTTTTCTGAATAAATAAAGATTAATTGTGTTTAATGATGAGAACGTAAAACTAAGGTTGTGAATTCTCATTTCAGGTCGTAAGTTTGTTTCAATTGTCTTTACAAAACTCTAGTTGAGTAGTCATATGTGTAAAACGATTGACTTCTAAAGTCATATGGCGTCCTTCTAGTGTATCTAAAAGATGTCAGCCTAAGTCCTTGCGGTACTTGGTGTTTCTGTAACAATTATCAACCTATATCTTAAGTAAACCGTCAGGACTCAAGTCTTTAATTGGATCGCAAGTCCCAAATCTTTGTGCTTAGATATTTTTCCTAATCTTGATTTCTTTTTCCAATCAAATTTAGAATACAAGCGAGTTCCAATACATGTCTATCATTGAAATCCATACAAAACGAAAAAACTAACCATACACCAAGAAATATCATCTAGAATTTCTAACAAAACATCTAGATCATTATTACTCCCATTTTAGGGTTCCACAATAGTAGCTATGAGGTTAGTTATTCGTAAATAGTGTAGAAACTGAAGTAAAAGATTTCTTCCAACAATCAACCAATTGATTACGATGCAAAAATGAATAGAATTCTTACGTTCTTCTCTCGAAAGTAGCATCCAAGAACTTTAAATCAGATAAAACTGATCTCCTAAATAAATCCAATAAAAAGATATTTATAGTTTCTAGAAAAAAATAAAAAATATATATATATATATTTATTTTTTTTAGATAAAAACTCAATCTTGTGCACGTATTACGGTACTACACATGTTGATTCATCACTTGCTTCTTCTTTGCCACATGACTATATGATGATAATTTTTTTGCGTCAAGCCTACGATGAAAGGTAGGTGAGATACATCTCCACATCTAAAATTATAGTTGCATATCATGTGCGCCATATTTCTAGCTTATTCGACTTTCATTTTGTCTTAAGGTGTATAGAGTTTGTGATTTGGTTATGTGTCATCGCATGCAGACTTCCTGTATATTAGCAATTTTTTTTGGAAATGCATGGTATGTTTGATTATTTCCAACTTTTTTTTGGTACGTACCTTTTTTACTTTATTACAATCCCATCACACTTATAAATCATGAAAATATGTACGTCTTTCCGTCATAAATGTCTTCTTTTTCTATTTGAAAATACACAATAGAGATCAGTAAGCTTAAAGGTGATCAGATAAGTAGGTAAACTACCAACTTATCAACTAACTCCCCATGGCACATATGGATTTGCACTTTTATATATGGTTTAATTAGCATTGGTCCCAATTTTTCTTGGTTCTTATTTCCAACCATGATTCTCTTGACCTTGCTTCCAAGGTCCCTAATTAGAGCTGTGGTAGTTTCATATAATGAGTACGTGACCTCTTCATAAGTCTGGAAAGCTTCCTTATTCTTGTACCCTTAATTATTTGAAGCCATGCACAACGTTCACCTTTTGTGTTGGAGAATCTATCACATGTATGCTCAATATCTTAATTCATGTCATCAATTGTTGCATATTTTCCTCTTTGGCCTCTACTCTAAGTGTGTCCTCTTTTGACAGCTTTTTGATTGATTGATGTTGCCCAGCAAACTACACCTTTTTTACGGGATTAAAGTAGTCGATTTAAAAAATAGTAAAAGATTGAAGTCGAATTCCACAACGAGTGTACTAGAGTTTTTTTTTTTTTTATAATTTGCTATTGAGATTCACGGTAGTAACTATTATTGGAAAAATGAGATTTTATATTATACTAATTTATTAACTACTTGGATTTCTTCAATAAGGAAGACAAACTAGAGTTACACAGTGGCGGAGCTAAATTTTTTATCAAGAGTGTCAAAGAATATTTTTTTGATAAGTGAGTTGAATGTTATTTTGTTTAGCCTAACGATTCTACTATGAACGATCCCAACATCTATTTCTAGCAAGTACGAAAAATCAAGATGTTTCTTGTGTTGCATTGATATTATAATATAAAGTTTTTTATGAATTACTGTGTATAAAGTATAATACTAACTAAACAAATGAGTCTAGATTCATACTAAATACAGATCGCACAATCAAAGGAAAAAAAATAAAAGAGAATCGAAAATGCATTCTATATTGGATAAAATTATAAATATAATTATTATCTATTTAATAACATATTTCAAATAAATAATTTATTTATATATAGAACTCTATTTAATTTAAATTGTAATTTTATGAATTAAGAAACTTGAGAAATATTAAAGAATTTTAGGTGAACTAAATTAATAATCTAAAATAAATGTATTTGTTTGATGCAAGAATAATGGTGTGTGTACAAGTGACCTGTTGTCCAAATAAAGCAAAAAAAAGTATGCTACAAAGGGGTTCGAACTTGGAACTACTTGTTTCAAATGGACACAGTTTACCACTGCACCAAAGGCCTAGCTTTTGTTAAAGGTGTTCAAATTTAAATATATATCATTTAAATGCAGAATTTGACACATATATAATCATAATTTTTTGATGAAGGGTGTTCAACTGGACACTCTAGGGTGGCTAGAGCTCCTCCCCTTGAAATAAAGTTTGAAATATCAAAAAACAAACAAATACTTTACTTTCATTTCATTCAGGTATGTTCATTGTGCAAAACTAATGAATCCATAAGTATTCTAAATCATCTCATCCTAATAAAAATAATATCACTCTAAGTCCTTTTCATGCACTTGGGTGTGAAATTAATTCATTCATCCGTCAAAGTCTCAAGTAAAATGTCCTCTCTTGAGCTCAAGTTATTATATGATGGTTGGTAGCATCAAATCCTTGTTAATGAACTTCTTTCCTAATATGTACCTCCATGATCAAGCAAGTCAGAATACAGGCGAGTTCTATAGAATGATTGTCAATCACTTGTGAAAAATGTTAAGTATGAAATAACTTAATACACAATGATAACTACTTCACGAAAAGATATTTATTGCAAAGTATACATCGTCATCATTCCTATTTTAAGTTCTGTAATCCTAGATATTCATAACTAGCATAAGACAACAACCATAATAATTTAAACTACTGGAGAACATGAAAGGAAAAGAAAGTAATAAGAATTTTTTAATAATATATGCTCATGCAAGAGAATCATGTTCAATCCACAATGATATAGTAAGCTATAAAACGAACCGTAGAAACTAAGAACAATAAATATTAATACCTACTTCTAAGTCCCAATAGCTCGTAAACCTAAAAAAGTCATCAAAATACAAACACGCACACACACATGCACACGCACATGCACACCCACACGCACACACACACACATATATATATAATAATTATAATATATTATTATTATTATTATTATTATTATCATCATCATCATCTTGATTGGACTCTACTTTAATTAGGTCAAACCTGGTCTAGTAGATAAAGGGGTTACGATATGAGGCCTATCGCGGGGAACTCTACCTCATGGTGTGGGGTCCATCTTAGACTGTCTCTATTTGTTGAGTCATTGAAGTTTAGTTTCCAGGTGAGACAAATGCTCATATCATGGTCCTTTCTAGAGCTATTTTTACTTTGTTTTAGCTTAGATCATTTTGCTTTGTATTCTAATCCATCATATGGGTCTATTAGCTTTTTTTGGACTGAAATAAACCTAATCATGTGTATTAGCTATTATAGCTTGTCATCAATAAACACAAGAATATTCACAAGATTATACTCATAATTTGGGTAAAATATGATATTTGAATATGTAAATACGCTCATATCATAACTACACACTTAGAGCTATTTTCCATCCTCAAACAACTCACATATCCTTTATAGACCCAATATCACATCAGTGCTTGTTAGACAAGATTACTCACAAATTCTAATTCACATAGATAATGTAATGACCCAATTGGTCATTTTTGGAAAATTTCATGAAATTATTATTTTACCCCTCTCCATATCGATACTGGTAATTTTTTATTGTGTTTAGAATGTTGATTTTGAACTTTGAGTGAAAGTTGTAAATTTTGAGAATTGAAAGGCTAAAGTTGTTAAAAAGTGGTTTCGGTGTCTTTTAGAGTTTCAATTATTGGAATCGAATTTCGTCAATTCTATCAGTCCCAGAATTTGAAAATTGGTCTAAGAGAGTTGTTGGTTTCAGATTTAGAGTCTTTTTGAAGATTTGAGGTCCTAAGTTGGAAATTGTTGAGATTTTAGCCTTTGAATTGACTTTGGTCAACATACCGGGTTCAAATGCTCGGATCAGAATTTTGAAAGTTTCGTTGGATTCACTAGATGATTTTATACTTATGTGTGGTCTTGGTTAAATTTTCAGAGGTCCCGAGCTTGATTCAGTCTTCTTAGGCGTTATGTTCATTTCTTGTGACTTTCACAAGTTTCGGGTCGAAGAGACTTCAGATTCATGTTTCGACAATTCCATTCAGTTTGGAATGTCGATTTTATATAGTCAATTTACATATATGGTTTATGTGTACGGGATTCTGAACGAATTCCATTCAATGATTTTTGTGTTAGTTGTGTTTCTGGTGTCTACAGGCCTCGCATTCGCGAAGAGGTCATCGTGATCGTGAGTTAGCAAAGACCTGCTCGCAATTGCGAAGGGTTCCCCTGACCAGACCCTCACTTTCGCGAAAGATTGTTTGCTTTTGCGACCTTCACGAAAGCGAAGCTCAGTTGGCGATCGTGAAGGTCGAGACTTTTTTTAGGTTCGCTTTTGAGAACCAATGGTCACTTTTGCAATTTCAGAGAGGGTTTTAGACCTGCCACTTTTGGGGTTTTACCCATTTTTTCTCATTTTAAACTTTGTATAACCCTTTAAGGCGATTTTGAGGAGATTTCTTGTGCTACGTCATTTGGGTAAGCTTTTGTGACCCTAAAACTTCATTTTTCTTTAATCATTTATGAATTTTAACATCAAAACTTGTGATTTTGATTGTTAAATGACAAGGTTTTTCAAGAACTTGAGTTCTAAACTAAAATGATGATTATGAAATGATTTTAACTCATTTTTCGAAATGATTTTCAACAATGAGTTCCAAATGTCTTGGGTAACATCTTCAAGTAAAGATTTTTGGATTCAAACTTCATTTTCGAAGTCGGATTTTTGAGTTGATTGACCCATTTTTTCAAATTGTATGAATTGGGTGTTGGTATTTCTGGATTCTTATTGTGATTACTTGATTGAATTAGATTGTGTGGCTTTGGACATTGTTCGGAGGGAGAAGACTCAAGTCTTGAATTGACTTTTTGATTGAATTGAAGCAAGTGATCTCCTAAACCTTGTAAAATTAGTAGAATTGTGTATTTCCCTTCATTGTATGTGTTGGGGAGTAATGAGAATTGTGTGATGAGTTCATTGTTTCACTTGACTAATCTTAATGAATTAAAAAAGAGATTAATGAAAAATACAACATGTTGATTATAATTCTTTGTGGATTGCCTTGTGGTGGACCCTATTATGTAGATTGATGAAAATGCTTTGATGGCATTATTATGTGTTTGAATTGCTTGAGTTGTTGTCTCTTCCTTATGGTGTGAAATTGTTTATTTTTTTATTGTTGTACATCGTAATGAGACATGTGATGAAAAAGACGAAGGAAAATGGTTTCTTCTAGTAATGTGATATAAAGTCGAAGAAAAATGATTATGGCTAGTGATATAAAGCCGAAGGAAAATGATTACTACCAGTGATGTGATACAAAGCCGAAGTGAAATGGTTCCGGCTAGTGAAATTATCTAAAGCCGAATGGAAATTATTTCCGCTAGTGATAAAGTGCCGAAGGAAAATAGTTTCGGCAAGAGTTGACTATTGTGATTTGATGGACTTGATACTTGAGAGTGATCTATTTGATGCTTGTGATTGATCTTATTGATAATTGTGATTGATCTACTTGACACTTGTGATTAATGTCATACTTGATACTTGTTGGTTATTGAAATGTGATTGTTAAGCTTTGTGAACTGTGTATTGTGAAACTATTAGGTTGGACTGATTTCTATGCAAGTTGTAATTTGAGGAGGTTCGATTGAGATGAATGGAGTACTCATTTTCTAGCTAGTTTTGCCTTGATTATTAGGCTGCTTGCTGAGTACCGTGTTGATTGGTACTCACTCCTTGCTTCTACACTTGTGTAAGTTTCAAGCCTAGACCTGTGTCATCTCTTCTTCTTTATTCAAGGCTTTTAGAGAACCGTGAGAGGTAATTGCTTGTCATTCTGACGGGCTTTCTTGATCCTTATTGTATGCTTTGTTCTATTGAGAAACAAATACATCCAGACTTGTAATTATCTTTTAATTCCCCCACTTTATATATTAATGACTTGTACACGTGACAACTAGTTTTTGAAGTTATATTAGAATGAATAAGTTTTTCACTCTTATGTTATTCTTGTTTTACTTTCCGCATTTCTTTCATTTCATTTGGTTGAGACTGAGTTGTCTTGGTGGGAATAGACAAGTGCTTTCATTTTTGAATCATGATAGACAATTTAATCATGATCTAACTTTACTCATTCAAACACATTTTCAAGACTCAAGACTTATCGTGTAAACATCACAATTACTAGAATGACTCTTTATTTCTTATATCAGGTCAATATGCTAAGATAAAACTACCAAAACCATCAAGTTACTAGTTTTAACTATCAAGTGTCCTCACAATCAAAGAATTGCATATTTTTCACTCATCATATGTATAATATTAATAGGGCATGAGGATATTAAGTCTCTCACTCTCATAAATAAATTTAAGACATATCAAATTATACCATAGGCTGACCAATAGTGTATTATTAGGTCAATCAAACTATAGAATTTCAAGATCACAAGGACTTTATTTGTGTTGTAATTAATGTCGACTAAATGATATGTAGAAAGTATTTGATTGAAAATAGTTACTACTCTTCCCTATACACTTTAAGAAACTGAAAAGATTAATAGAGTTCTTCCTTCTCAACTCACCCTATTTTCGACTTTTTATGACACTTTTCTCTTTCACTTTTCTTGGGATATTTTTTTTCTTCACTATTCAGTTGGTTCAAGGTCTCTTTTCGCTTTTAATTTTTTTCTTTGGGAAAATGCATAAGTACCCCCCCCAGCCTATGCCCAAAATCTCTGAGACACACCTAACCTTTACTAAGGTCCTATTACCCACCCAAACTTATTTTTTAATTAATTTTCTACCCCTTTTCGGCCTACGTGGCACTATCCTTGAAAAAATTGTCAACATGCGTTGGGCCCACAAGATAGTGTCACGTAGGCCAAAAAGGGGTAGAAAATTATATATAAAATAAGTTCGGGGGGGGGGGGGGGTAATAGG
>JAJONQ010001077.1:0-38290 GCA_036250385.1 Solanum microdontum | reverse complement strand
ACCTTTCAACCTTAGAATCCGTATTATGTGAGAAAACCTTTCACATCATGCTTTCATGTGTATAAGAGAAAATCAGTTTAACAACATAACAACAACATCATCATTGACCCTTTACTTTCAAAGCATCCTTGAAACATTTGCATAGATTTCATAAGAACATGCAAAATTTCATAATTTATCTTTCAATCATTAACATTTAGAAAACATGGGTTACATATGGATTTCATCATAAATTCATGTAATGCTATCACTACTTGCTTGATTTCATAAAACTCTTCCTTCACAACAAGCTCTCAACATGTCTTCCAAAGTTTTGATAGTACGCTCCACTTGCCCATCGGTTTGGGGATGAAAGGTCATACTTAGCTTAACACGAGTACCAAGACCCTTTTGGAAAGATTTCCAAAATTGAGAAGTGAATTGGGTACAACGATCGGAAATAATGGACAAAGCCACTCTATGCAACTTTACCATTTCTCTCAAGTACAACTAATTAACATAATCCTCCGCCGAATAGGTAACCTTGACGGCAAACAAATTAGCCAATTTCGTCATCTGATCTACTATAACCCAAATTGAGTCATTTTGTCACCGAGTGCGAGGTAAACCAACAATAAAGTCTACGTTCAAATCTTCCCACTTCCATGTAGGAATATGATAACTCTCAACTACACTTCATCCAATTCTATGTGCAGGTGATCTCAATCAAGTATAAACCCAACGAAGTGTTGGGGTCGATCACACATGGAGTGATACGATAGAGAATTCAATTATGAAGTGAAAGACATGCTCTAATCGGTTGTAGGAATAGAAATTATCGAAACAATTAAGGTAGATCGAAGGGATTGATAACAAGTATTAAATGAGGGGATTGGATTTATCAACTAACTACTATGAAAACAAGGGAGTAATCAAGTAGAGAGGGATCCTTGGAGATGTGATCGATTAATTGCTAATTTCGCTATACGGGTGATTACTATTTACTAAAAACCATTTAATCTAAGTGGGTAGTCTAAACTTTAAATGAAATAGCTATCTCTCAATAAACTATCACAACTTAGGCGAGTTCTCTTGAACCTCGACAAGCATAACAATTATGAACAACATAAAAACCTTAATTAATCTACTCTCTCGAGCTAGATTGGTAGGACCGAATTAAAACTCACTGTCTCGAATTGAATCCACAACAACTCAATCACTACAATCATCAATGTATAACTTTAATTCTAAGACCTCCTTATCAAGCAAGCATAGAATACTTGACTAGAAGTGCATTTGCAACTACAATTCATGACTTAAAACTCAGTTATCAATCGAACCCACTTCAAAACAACAATTAAATCAGTAATTGCTAACACCCTTAAGCTAATTGAGACAATTAATCACATAATCACACCTCCAAGAATGGGGTTTTTAGCTACACACTATAAAAACCACGAATATGTCACGACCAGGTGTACACCCAAAATTAACATGGCATACAAGACCCCGAGAGGCCTCATATAAGACACTTAGCTTTCGTAACATAAGATAGTAGAAATGAGCGGAAATTTAAAACATTTTTCAAAAACATCAAAGTTTTATATCAAAAGCAAAAGTCTATTACACCTTGTCTCAAACCATCTAAAACATGAATATCTTGGGACAACCCATGCAACAATGTTTAGGACATAAAATGAAGGAACATAAGAGAAATGGTTGCCGAATCCTCAAATTCTATGAGGACTCACAAATCTTCAACTCTTGCTTTTACTAAGATCCTAGTCACGGGGATGAGAGTGGAGATCGTCGGACCCTACATTTGGATAAAAAATGTAGGCAAGAGTATGCGTTAGTACGAACATGTACTAAATATGATAGGTAGTATAAAGATCAACATAAACATAAGAGTTAGACAATATAGGTCATAAAGCATAATCAATGAACATAATAGATCATATCAACATAAAAGGAATACTTCTTGAATTAACCTCAAATAAACCTTACTCATCATGGAAGGCAACTCAAGCAACAATCAAAGCTCATCATTCATCATAACATAGTCTAGCTTATCTTTTATCGATATGGGGAACCGCCTCTTGCCTTCCTATAAAGGAACATGGGTAGTCTTCTCTAGTCCTTCTTAACATACGGATTATGGGTACTTTTCTCTAGTCCAACATCACGTGACTTGGGTATTCACCTCTTGTCGTTCTATAGGGATCATGGGTATTCGCCTCTTGTCCAAATCATATCTTAAGAACGTGGGGAGTCGCCTTTTGTTCAACTTTGAGGAATAAGGATAATCACCACTTTATTCTATTCTAGGGAATACGGGTAACCGCCTCATATCCAACTCATTTAGAGGTCATGGGTTTCTGCCTCTAGCCTCATCAATTTCTTAGTCTTTAGCATTAGATTCTTTTTAGGTAAGCAATCCTTTCAACCTAGAATCATTCAATGTGAAAAATCCATTTACATTGGTAACATAATCATTTCATGTGGGAACTATCCCTTCCACAACAATTACATCAATAATCAACAATTGACAACATAAGCTTTACTCTCAAAGCACTATGTCTCATAGTCATTCTATATGTTTCACTCGCAAAACATTCAATATATCATAAGCTTCAATATCAAATAAATTTTAATCATGATTTATCATATAAGCTTCAATACTAATGTATCTCATCAATCCTAGATAGCATACTTCTAAACCCACAAATTCTCCTTTAATGGCATAAAACCCAGTTACATCAATTTTATATTTCTAGAAAAGGGTTAAGCATGGGTACATGTAAATTCACCCTAAAACATGTATTCGTATCAATTCAATCATAAAAAATCATAATCCACACAATTGGATCAATATTCATCAATACCAAACCATTGGAAGAAAACCCTAACTCAAATTGGCGTATTTCATCTATTCAATTGGGAATCTTAAGGACTCCATGGAAGAAAGGATTCCATGGATGAAAATCCATCATACCTTGATTACAAAGCCCACAAATGCTTGAGGAATGGAGACTTGACCTCTATCCTAGCTCCAACTCTCCCTTCTTCTTCAACTTCTAGAGAGAGATATATTTGAGAGGAAGACATTTGGATTTCTTTTGGGTTTTTGGAAATAATGACTTGAATGGGTGAGTTTTTGGGATAAAATGACTCATATAGGGGTCTTAGGCTTGGGTAAAATGACATAGTATTAATATAATTAAAACTGGAAAAGACCCTTAAGCCCCTATCACGAGAGGCTCCACGCGCCATGGTCCTTACCACGAGTCGTGGTGCCCTCCATGGTCTTGGAACTGTGGCTTGGCAACCACCCCTTGACCTCATAAAATCTAACTCATCACCACGAGCACTCCCACGGCCAGTGCTAGCCTTCACGAGCAGTCAAGTGGCTCGTGGGAGTGTCTCTTGTTTTGGGAAGCCTTGCCTAGGTAGTGCCTAGACCTTCACGAGTGCCAACATTACCCGTTGTCCCCACCACGAGGCGTCATGGTGGTCATGGGAGCTGAGCAAACGTTGGTTGGCTACTGGAAGCCACCATGGGCTGCACCACGACTCGTGGTGCCCTTCACGACCCGTTTGGGTCCTCATGAAGGTGCCCAGGCTTAGTTTCTGAGGTCTTAACCTATCACTTTACCCCTAACTTAGTCTACTAGATTTCCAAGGTGTTACATTATCTCCCCCTTGGGAACATTCATCCTCGAATGGAATTTCTAGACACCTTTCGGAAGAAAAGACTCAATACTAGCAGCCCATCATGCAGGCAACTCATTTAAATGCACACAATCAAGGAGGAAATATGAACTCTAAGCAAAACATACTCAATGCATCATAATGAAGTAGGAACTACATCTACTGACCCAATATGCATGAATTTTCCAAATTGCTCATATTCAAGGAGGAACTACCTTCTCGAAGCTAAAAGCATGCTCAACACAATCTCATGGAGCCCATATGCAATTTGTTCTCAAAAAGCATACATAAAGCATGTTCATCAATTCCATTCATGAAGTCCATAGGCAACTCAAACTCAATGCACAATAACATGAGAAAAGTCAATCACGTAAACTCAATTTTTCTTTCAAAACACAAGTTTTCATGAACATGCAAAACATAAGGAAATCATGGGAACATCTAAAACACACAGGACTTCACAGAAGGAGGAACCCATTACCTCAAGCTAGAGTAGAAGTAGAAGGAAAGAGGTGAGGATATCAGGACATCATATCGGCCTCAACCTCCCAAGTAGAACCATCAACTAAATGTTTCTTCCACAATACTTTTACAGAAGCAACTTCCTTGTTTCTCAACTTCTTAACTTGCTGGTCTAGGATCTCAACCGTTACCTCTTCATAAGAGAGACTTTCATCCATGGATGTTGGATCTTCAAAACACTTTTAAGCATAGATACATAGAAAACCGGATGCACTATTGCCAATTCATTAGGAAAATCAAGCTCATAAGTGACCTTACCAACACGTCTCAAAATTTGATACGGACTTACGTATCGGGAGTAAGCTTCCCTTTCTTCCCAAATCTTATCACACCCTTCATGGGAGAGATTTTCAAGTAGACCCAATCACTAACATCAAACTCACGGCATTTTCTTCTCATATCAACATAGGACTTTTATCGACTTTGGGTTGTTCTCAACCTCTGTCTAACAAGTCTTACTCTCTTTATAGCCTCATGAACTAACTCGGGTCCTATCAAGGAAACTTCACCCACCTCAAACGAACTTCTAGGAGATCTTCATCTCTTACCATAAAGAGCTTCAAAGGGAGCCATACCAATACTAGAATGGTAGCTATTATTATAAGCAAACTCAATCAATGGCAAGTGATCATCCCAATTTTCCTAGAAATCGATGACACATGCTCTCAACATATCCTCTAAATATTTGATAGTTTGCTCCGCTTGCCCATAGGTTTGTGGGTGCAATGTCGTGCTAAGGTTCACTTTAGTGCCAAGACCCTTTTGGTATGAATTCCAAAACAGCGAAGTAAGCTAATTACCTCTATCTGAGATAATGAACAAGGGAACTCCATTCAACCTTACCGATTTATTAAAATATAACTTAGCAAAATCTTCCGCCGCATAAGAAACTTTGACAGGAATGAAATGGGACTACTTCTTCATTTTGTCTACTATAACCCAAATTGAATCATATTGTCACCGACTACGTTGTAACCCAACAATAAAGTTCATATTCAATTCTTCCCACTTCCAAGTAGGAATGCTAATGTCTTAGGATAAACCCCCTAGTTTTGATGCTCAACTTTCACTTGTTGGTAATTTGGAAACTTAGCTACAAATCACGCAATATCCTTCTTCATCCCATTCAACCAATAGGCCTTATGCATGTCACAGTACATCTAGGTTGCTCCCGAGTTAATGGAACACCGAGAACTATGGGATTCTATCAATATATGTTACCTTAAGTCATCAATGTTTGGAACACATAAACGACCTTGATATCTAAGTACAACATCTCCCCCTTGGGATAAACCCTCAATGGACTTCTTGAGCACTACTTCTTTCAATTCTACTAAAGCTAGATCTAGACATTGCTTAACATAAACATCACTCACAAAAAACTATTCAGAACCATTATGAACCATAACACTACCCTTGGTGGAATCCACTAACTGAACACCCAAACGGGCCAATCTATGTATATCTCGTACCAATTACTTGTTATATTCTTCTATATGGGCAACACTACCCATTGATAATCGGCTAAGAGCATCCACTACTACATTCACCTTACCGGGGGTGATAGAGAACACTCATATCATAATTTTTCAATAACTCAAGCCATCTTCTTTGGAGAAGATTCATATCTTTCCGACTTCAACAGTTATCGTAAGCTATTGTGGTCGGTGAACACATCTACATGAACACCATAAAATAGTTCCTCCATATCTTTAAGGAAAAAACCACCACCGCTAATTCAAGATCATGGGTCGGATAATTCTTCTCATGGACCTTATGTTTCCTTCAAGCATAGGCAATAACTTTACCATTCTACATAAGTACACATCCCATCCCAATTATTGAGGCATCACAATATACAACAAAACCATTTGTCACTTCCGGTAAAGTAAAAAGTGGAGAAAAAGTAAGTCTATCTTTCAACTCTTGGAAATTCTTCTCACATAATTCGGACCATGTGAGTCAAAGTCATCAATAAAGAGGTAATGGAAGAAAATCCCTCAGCAAACCTTCGGTAATAACCGGCTAAACCCATTAAACTTCTAATGTCTGAAGGTGATAGCGGTCTAGGCCAACTCTTGACCGCATCCATCTTCTTAGGATCTACCTCAATACCCTTACTTAAAACCATATGAACAAGGAAACCTACGAACCATAGCCAAAACTCACACTTGCTAAACTTTGCAAACACCTATTGTTCCTTAAGGATTTGCAATACAATCCTCAAATAATTAACGTGGTCATCCTCTCTCCTTGAATAGATTAAAATATAATCAATGAACATAATTACAAACATATCAAGGTATTGTCTAAACAACCTATTCATTAAATAAATGAATGATGCCGGAGCATTATTTAAGACAAACGATATCACCAAAAACTCATAATGACCATACACGGTTCTCAAAGTTGTGTTAAAAATACCATCATCTTTCACCCTCAATTGGTGATAACCAGACCTAAGGTCAATCTTAGAGAAGTAACTTGTACCTTGGAGTTGGTGAAGCAAATCATCTATCCTTGGAAGAGGATACTTATTCTTAATGGTCACCCTATTCAATTGGCGATAGTCAATACACATTCGGAGTGAACCATCCATCTTCATAACATATAAAACTGGAGCACCCCATGGAGAGATACTCGATCGGATGAAACCCTTATCCAACAAATCTTTCAATTTTTCTTTCAACTTCTTAAGTTCTATAGGAGCCATCATATAAAGAGGAATAACAATAGGTTGTGTATTTGGGAGAAGGTCAATACCAAAGTCTATTTCCCTTTCGGAGAAATACCAGGTAAATCTGATTAGACGTTTGAAGCACACCTCATCAAATTCTAGGTGTAAACGATCATTAATCAGTATAAAACCCAACGAAAAGTTGGGGTCGAACCCACATGGAGCAGTACATGTCTAAAATTCAATTAAGAAGTATAAACATGTTCAAACAGTTACAGGAATAAAAGTTATCAAAAACATACAATTACATCTAAAAGGGTGACAACTAATGTCAGATGAGGGGTTTAGTTTTGCAATGAACAACTGAAACAACAATGAAAAAAAGGAAAATATCATGGAGAGGAGTTCTTGCAATGTGATGAATTATAGGCTAATTATGCTATATAGGTAATTGAAATCTAACGATGATTTGCTGAAACACTGTGGGTAGGTTGGACTTTAAGTGCAATAGTTTTCACTCGAACAACTATTACGACTCAAGTGATTTCTTTCGAACATCAACAAGATTAACATGATAACCAACCCATAATCTTAATACATCCATTCTCTCGAGCTATATGGGTAGGATTGGATTTAAGATTCACTCTCTCGAGTTGAACCAATATTAACCCAATACCCACAAATCATTAATCAAAAGCTTTGGTCCCAAAACCTCTTTCTCAAGTAAGTTAAGAACTCCAAATTAGAATTGCATTTGCAACAACATTTCATAAATTAAAACTCAGCTAATGATTAAACCAATATTAAAACAACAACTTCATCATCAAACAACAATACCCATACGATAATTAGACAAATAAACACATGATCACACCCTAAGAATTGGGGTTTTAGCTACACTTCATAAAAATAGAGAAACGATTACCAAATGCATTAGCCATGATCTATCCTGAAAAGACCCACTTTCCAAATCCTCCAAAATTATACTAAAAAATCCATATAAAACTCTACCTCTAGAATAGGAACTGTACTATTTGGGAGAGAACTCCTCAAAATTACATTTAACATCCAATTTATAGTTGCCCAAAATTTGACCTGAAAAGCCAGTAGCAGACGTAAGTTGGGCGGCCGGGTGGTTCGGCGATCCACCCATTGCTCTTTTCCATCACCATTTTGCATTGGTTCTCAGCATCCTCAAGTCCTATAACTTTGGGCGATCCATTTTGTCATCGTGGAATCGATCGGTGATTTGTCGACTGCCCATTTATGTCGCCGACTTGGTTTCTTCATTGGGATATCACGGTGGAACTTTAGGTGGTCTGAAGAGCCACTCAGCGGTTGGTTAGTTGTCTTGGCGATCACCTCGATTGATCTTCTCCATTTCTTCATCTTGTTTAGTTCCTTTTTGCCTCTTAGTGTCCTTGCTTTGCTATTTAGTCCACACACCTGAAAACAAGGCTTTAACATCAGTTTAAAGCATAGTTTAGCATTTGAGGACACTAAAATTATCAAAACAAAACCCTAAAGGAGTCCAAATCTCAGAATCATCAACACCCACAACATAAAATTTTGCTTGTCCTCATATAAAACTCAAGATCAACAGTTCAATGAGGTTGTCTAAAAATAGTGGTGCATAAGACTCAACATAAATGCACACAACAAAGTTCAATTACTCATACAATGAACAATTGTGCACTCAAAGTTTCAAATTGTGACTCACCATCATCAATGATGCTCAAGTTCACAATGTTTGCTTCAAATGCAATTTCAAGCTCAACAAAGATATTCATATGCCCTCACAACAAAGATGATTCCATATTCACACAAAAATTCTCAATAATTGAAGATTCCATAATCACATACAACCCTCACACTCACAAAAATGAACATATGCATGACTCTACCCGTAGGCTTGCCCTTATTTTCAAATTAACATTCGTTTCAGCTTGCTCAAGATCAAAAACGTCTTTTCAAGGCTTGTAATGGGGCTGAGTGTAAATGAATGGTCATTTAGGCTTATTGACCTCTACCTTCATTAAGTATGGCCTGGACATCACTTTTTATCTTTTCTTTAACATTCCAAACATGCTCGTAATCCACCCCATTATTCAAATTTGTATATAATCAACCCAATACCCCATTTAATTTGCAATTTTCACTACTTTATTTCACAACTTTTTAGGTCTTTTTCCTTGCTTTCTTCTTTTTTATTCCTTTTTCTCTTTTCTTCACCTTTTTTTATGGAGGGGTTCCATCCTTTTCGAATCAATCACACAAGAAGGGATTTCTCACTTTTCTTGACTTTCCTTCTCTTTTCACCAGACCCTGACTTAGGCTTTTGGCCTAAGTTGGCTATTCAAACAAACCATACATCATGAAAGTTATGGGTGAATGGCTAAAGAGAGGTTATAATTTCTCATGTTTCTTCCAAGAAAAGGGGTAAGACTCAAAAGGTGCCAAGAAAGGTTCACACATCTCACAAGGTTTGCCACAAAAGAGGTATATTGTCAAGTTGGTTCACTCTTCAAAATTCTTGCCTAAGATCATTTCAAGTGCTTGCATCACTCAATCAACCAGACAAACGGGGCAAATTTTATGTGTCACCACACACAATGTTCAAGGTAATCTCATCACACATGGCAATGGTACCAATATCAAACAAGACTCCGTACTTTCTAGCCCACGTGTAATACTAATCACAAGAGACTCATTCGATAACCGACTAGTCATAACAAGATGCTCAAATTCACATATTTGTCTATGAAACTTCGTTTGCCTAATTGTAGTTGCACATTCATTTTGTTCAATTAGGAGCACTATTCAAGTCATCAGTATTCACCACAACCGACCCTCAAATTTGCTCAAGAGCAACCGCAATCACACACAAAAGAGGTGGCTTTATATTAGGTTCAAAACCATTTTTACCATTTTCAATCAAAGCAGTGGGCCACATGCTAAAAACATCAACAACACAATTCAACTATCAAGATGCATTTATCAAAGCCCAATATTCACAAAAAAATAATCAACCCAAAACAAATACACAAAAGCAATCACAAGACAATAGGTAGTTATGGAAATACCTCACCCACCCAATAAAATAAGCAGTTGTCCTCAAATACAATTAAAACAACAAAATAGTCAATAAAACAACAGAGAGGGAGGTAAAAAGTCATCCGGCCAGGCTAGTCCAGGTTGAAATCTGCATCTAAGTCACTCCATCTGTCAGGGCACCAGTGCCTGGGGTCTCATCAATCTTGGCTCCACTGGGGCCCTCTATGGACACATCTCTTAGAAAGGCCTGCACAGCTGAATCTACCATGGCCTCCTCTAAATTAGTCATGTCCTAAAAAGTAGCCTACTCACGCCCACCAAACAGCTCCTCATCAGTCTCAGCCTCAGAATCATCAACAGCACCGTCAGTCCTAATCTCATCTCCGGTAGTAGCCTGATCATCGAGGATCTCCACCATCCCAAAAATTAGAGACATATCAGTGGACTTCAGTAGATCCACATATTTCCTCAACTTAGCAATCGCGGCCTTTAAGGCTATCATCTCATGAGTAGCTCCCTGACCTCTCTCACACATATTTAACCTCGTTGTGAGGGCATCAATAGAAGCCCTAAGCGGTGCTAATGCAGCAGCAAGAGCTCTCTCAAACATCTCTAGAACAACAGCCTCTAGCCATGAGGCATGTACATCAACAGTCTAGGCTAAGTGTCCCATCTTGTAAAGCAAAATTTGGATGATCGGAGGCCTGAATATAGAAGTACCAGCAGCAGATCTAGGGGGATGGAAAATTGTAGAAGTATCTGAAGTCTCATAAAGAGGAGGTAAAGATGTACCTAAGAGCCCACTATCTTGATTAGGCATGATTTCCTGTGTATGTAGCGTAGCAATATCGACCTCGGGGGTAGTGTCTACTGGAGCTGCTCTCCTCCTTTCAGCTTCATCCTTCTAGTACTCGACTTTAATACCTCGGATGTCAGTAGAGGAGGTGGGTGTCACCTCCATATCTTTCTTCTTATCATGAGGAACATGGGGTCGTATGCATAGCTCGGTGATCAATATCGGAAAAGAAAGAGATATCTGGCGCTGCTTGGCCCTCGTGGCCATCTCCTGCTCAATCATTGCATCTAAATTAAGGCTCTTCCTAGAAATAATAGATCCAAGACAGGCCGCCTTTGGGTGGCAGAGGATAGACTCATTTTGGAATAGCATGATCGTACAACTAATAAACCTGAACCAATACCTGATCGCCATATTGAGATCCCTCTTCGGTATTGGCACTTCGGCCTTAATATACCTAGGGGTACTGTTAGAAAGAAGAGGAGCCAGCCAACCTTTTAAGTCATGCAACGTCTATGTCTTCATCATACTATGGTAGTCATCCATGAAATTATAAGTACACCCCAAAACAACATTTATGTCCTCACTATCACATTTAACCTTCTTACCTCAGACAATCACAAAATCAACTGGTTTTAAGGCATTGGCCTTCCTCTTCCCTTGTGGCATCAATTCTTCGTAGGCCGAGTAGAACTCCCTAACCCAATTAGGAATGAAGGGGGCCTCAGGGTTTAGTGAAAAATTTGAATATGCGGGATTTGAGGGTGTGCCATATCTCAGGATACCAGTTAACCACGCCATATGCGGACAGTCTCTTCTCCTCAATAATAGTCCTCAAAACCTCGGTCTTTAGTCTTTTGAGAGACAAGGGAAGGAACCTTATACAGGTGGCGTGGGATCTACAGTCTGAGCTGGAGCTAGAGGAAAAGGACTAGTCTGAGGCACGGGATCCTAGACGGAGCATGCGTCCCATTGGAGCGAAGCTCTGCTCTCCAAGCATGTAAAAGTTGGTCATCATCAAGCTCAAGTATGGAAGCCTTAGAATCCTGGGACTCTCCCTCACTGTCTAATGAAATGAGGTGAGAGTCATAGACTCTCTCAATGTCGGATCTGGCCTCCGGTGACAACACCACAGGCGCCTTGCTTTTTCCTCCCTTTGTGGGGAGTTTGGATACCTTTGCCCTGGATGCAAATGTGTCCTCATTTATAACTACTCCTTGTGCCCGCTTGTGGGGCGGCATGTCTCTTCCCCTACACTTTGGGTCTAGCCATTCCTGCAAAACACATAGAAAAACGTTAGAAAATTTCTCAGAAAAATGCAGATATTTAGTTGCAGAAAGACTCTCCCCCAGTCGGCGAGTTGTTAAGTAACTTTGGTGAGCCAGATAGGGCTCGCCAAAAGTACCAGCGCAGAAAATTTCAAAAATCAAGACAAGTTTGCGATGTTCAAGGCCATTTAGAGAATCGCTGACACCAATCGGTGAGCTAAAAGTGGTTCACCGAATGTTACAATGCATTTTAGGGGTTTGGGGCACAGACAGGGTGATCAAGAAGGCTTTTCGGCGAGTCGCAAGTGAACTCAGCAAAGTCAGGCTTCTCGCCAAAAGTTACAGAACAATCTCAACCAATTATAAAATTTAAGGAGGATCTAAGAGGGAATTTTGTGAACCGCTTAATCATTCGGCTAGCTCGACTTAGCTTGCCAAACAGCCCAACATGCCAGTTTTGAACCCCAAACTTCAAAATCAGGCCCAAAGCCTCCGAATTAAAAATTAACACATACACTATTCAATTAAGGCTAGACCCATAATAACCATGCCTTCGGGGTACTCAAACTTCCCCTAATTTGGCCAAAATTGGCCATTTGATGACTTTTTCCCTTAAGAATGATGTCAGACGCTCCATCATTAGCAAAATTACATCATTTAACACAATTTGGGGTTACTTAGACTTCACTCCACTAGAACCAACACATTTACACCGCCACCCAACAATTTAAACATGATTTTACAAGCAAGAACGCGGGAATCAATCAAGGTAAGGAAATTAGGCACGCAATTCAATTCATTACAGGCAATACAACACTTAAAGAATATTATAACAATTAAACAATACCAAACAACAACAAATTTTCCTATTGCATTTGATTTTAACCACAAAATTAAAGAATAGGGTGGGGTTCTGATAACCTACCTTTATGCTGAAATTTCAATTTTTAAAGTTAGGCTGCAAAGTTCCACAATTCCTATCAACAATTTCACACAAAAAATGTGTAAAACCAATAAAATATGAAAGACCTAAAGTTGGGTGATAGGGTACGGGAGTTAAAACTATGAGAAGTTTAAGGATTCTGAAGTTTTAAACTATTTGGCCTTTAAAACCTTGCAGTTCACGGCACATTCGGTGGTGTAAGTCTCCCTCGCTGAACCATTCAGTGACGCACCGAGTGTTATTTTCCTTGTCGAGTTTTGTAGGGCTGCCAACAATTTTGGTAGTTCCATCGGTGGTCCAAGTCGGGATTGATTGACCTGTTTGGCGTGGTGCCGACTAGACTTTGGCTCGCCAAATTACTCACTTTTCCAAAAATTTTACTTTTCAACCTGCATAATCAACAGCCGTTATTCACAAGAAAACTTTAAAAACATCAAAATACTTGTGTTGCCTCCCAAGAAGAGCCTAAGTTAACGTCGTGGCACAACGAGGATACCAAATCAAGCTTCATTTTTGAGGTTTGCCATTGTGTCACTAAGCAACCCCCCTTGTTGTCTTGGATTCAAATGAGAAGAAATTTGACCCATTTTGTTCTCCAGTTGTATTAGTGAGAGGTCACCATATGATTGAGAGTTGAGACAGCTTCTTTCATCTCTTTTAACACCTTGTCTGACCCTTAAACTTTGTTGAGAATGCGTGAGAGCATTTATTCTGTACGGTCACCTTTGGATTCCTTGGGCTTTTGACGCTCATGGGAGAGACTTATATGTCGTTGTCCCCCTCTCTATCCTTTCAGGTGGCGTTACGATCACGTCAATCTCTGTCACAATCTCTCCACCCCTTATCTCTGTTCCAACCTTGATTTCCACCCGGTCTTGGGTAGTTTACACGATAACCTCCTCCTTGATTATCTAGGAAGTTCACCTCCTCATTGTACAATTGATACTCTCAAATTACACCTTCCTAAAGAAGCATAAGCGATCGTTATCAAGTAAAGAACCCAACTTGTAGATTGGGGTCGATCCCACAAGGAAAATGGTTTAAACTTAACTTTAACCAACAATTATATTTGTTTAGTCAAATTATTTCCAGAAACAAGTAATTAAAAGAGGTGGGTTTGTGAAACAAATTGTAAGAATTCAGTAGGTAATCAGTAAACAAAACTCAATTTTGGTTGTTATCAAGATGAGAGAATTAACTAGGGTATACGTGATCACCACAAGCTCATAACGCAGTAATTCTAGTAATAGCAATCCTTTCCTAGTGTACTACATGCAAAGTAATAAGCTAGGTATCTCTAAATCCTTGGTCTGGTATCTAGAGAATTTTACCCCGCACCTTGGTCCGGCTACGTGTGTATAATTTACTAACCCTTACCTTTACCTAATATTAGACCTTGGGTTGTACATACATTAAGTTCATGTTAAAAATTTGTGAAAATCGCCCTTCGAACGATAGAATGTGAGTGTGTAGTTAATTACAACTAATTAAATAAGGGTAAAAGGTCTAAATGGCAGTTTTGACTTAGGGTTCCTAGTTTCGGTATGTTAAAAGGTCAAAATTGTGTGTAATTAGAACCCTAAGGATGAAGGACTACCATATATTGTGTTGAAATGCATGATTAGACCTAGGTTGAATGATTCACTTGTAAAACTAATGCGTAAAGTATGAGTCATGTCTAATACCTGGCACAAAAATGACTCACAAGACCCCGTCCACGGACCGTTGGTCGGTGCCGTGGGTCAGTTGCACATCAAGTAGTCGCTAAGTGTTGAACAACGAAGGTGGACTACGGTCTGTCGTTCCATCAACGAACCATTTTGCACATCTGTGGTTCACATCAGAGACCTACGGAGGGGACCTATGGACCCTAGGTCCATCAACAGACCGTATGTACCCACCGTAGGTGGACAGTTCCGCTTCCATCTATTTTTAATTTATTTTTTGACTTGGTTCATTTCTTGTTCTAAAATTCTTCTGTGTGTTTTATTTGCTTGTTTTGGTACTAACTAAGCTTCCACAGTTACCATCGCACCAAGCAAGATCTGACCTATGAAGCGAAGGCAAAATCCAAATCCATCGCTTCTTCACGAAGTATAATAGTTGAGGAGGACACAGAGGAAACTCCATACATCCTCCCAACATCAGGACATCCCCTCGCACTACGAGGAACCGAGCCTAGTTGGTGATTTCCAACGTGGTCACTGCCCCCCAGTCTGAGGAGGGGGCTATACCAATGAATTCATCGGCTGGCATAGAGTCCCCATCCGGCTCCAGCTCTAGCTCTAGCCCCAAAGGTAGCACCACCTCTTCATACGTGTTTGATAGTACAGAGGATACCATAGTGCCCCCCCCATTCTGAGCCTCCAGCCGATGCTATAGAGCCTAACAGGTGTTGTGTGGATGGCTAATACCATATGTACAAGGATGCTCGTATGCTGAACAAGAATGATAAGATGGCCAGATTGATCACAGAGGAGTGTTGGGCTCTCACAGGTAGCCTCCACACCGCTCCAGTCATTGAGGGGCTCTTTCGTAGACATAGGTGTGATTGGATGGCACGGCCCCAAGAACGTATAGCAAAGAGATAGTCAGGGAGTTCTACGTTTCCTATACCGCCACTGTTAGTAGGTCTATCTCCAAGTGGACCAAGCCCGCAACTCACCCTCCACTTGAGGCTACACTAGTCTAGGGTTTTTTTATGGACCTCTATGATACCACCCTTCGCTGGTTTATCTATGGCCCGGACCAAACTCTGCCCATCAATACAACAGAGTTAGACTATCGCATAGGCATCATCCACAGTGGGGCATTTCAGAGGAATGATGAGTAGCGGGAGTCACTTATTAGTTTGTTAGGATGACATCTTTCCATAGATGGGGAGCTTGCAGATTGGGTCAGTACAGTAAGCCTGGGCATTAGGAATGCTATCCTAAATTTTGCTGCAAAATATTTCTGACTGCTGATGCGAAGCAGATTGTCCCCCTACTCAGGCGGACAACATGGTCACATGGGACCGTGCGGTCATACTTGCAGCTATAGTGGCGGTACTTGAGGTAGATTTTGTCCGCATACTGAACGCGAAGATCCACGAGAGGGCCTTTAAGGCCACGACCACTTTGCCTTTCCCCAGCCTCATCTTCTAGCTCTGTAGGAACTCCGGTGGATCAGTTTGGCACTGTGACAAGTTGCTTCAAGCCACCAAGAATCTGGATATTGGGTAGATCAGAGATGATGCCAATGAAGCCACACCTCGCAGGGAGCCACAGGTCAAGGTACCACCAATTGGGAGATGATCTTGCTGCGGATGTGTAGCAGATGCAGGTTGATGCTACTGCCCCTCTAACCCCTATAGCAGATGCCCAGTCTCCTCCATCACCGGCCGCCATTCAGGCCCCTAACTCATCCAGAGTCACATCCTCTTCAGGGCTCATTGTCATCCCTCTAGCCCGAGTCCAAAACCTGAAGGCACAAATGGCTATTTTGCTTCAACATGTGAAGCCTTTGATGTAACATTCAATAGCAGAGTCAGAGGTGAGGGTTGAGCAGAGGATGGAAAAGATGATGGACCAGAAGGTCCAGGCCGTTCATAAGTACCTTGATGTCTTTAAGTTGTGACTCCTAGAGAGGACGGCCCCAACTGTTGATGTGACCACCTTCCAGTAGGAGTTGGCTAGCCTTTGTGTGGATATTAAGGCACTCGTAGCTCCCCTAGTGACTGTGCCAAATTCCTCCCCTATAGACATGGAGGATGATAGGGGTGTTGGAAATCTTCTTCAGCGATGCTATACCGGCACCTGATTCCTCCCATGCTGCAGGGAAGAGTCCCCCCTCTGGTCGTACTTCTTATGATGCAGAGGCTCAGAGATCAAGGGAAAGGGAACGGCAACAGACTGAGGTGGGTTGTAGGGCATCCATTGTTGATGAGGAGTATAGACAGAAGTGGGGCCGAGAATGAGATGTAGGCCCATTTAGCGATGTGAGCACTACTAAGGGTGTTGTGAGAGTTGATGGGAGCACTACTGAGGGTGTTGTGTAGGTTGATGTGAGCACTACTGAGAGTGCTGGGATAGTAGATGGGAGCGCTACTGATGGCATTCCGAGTGTTGATACAGCGAGATCCAGGAAACCGGACACACCCGCTTCTTGAGTGGTCTTCGGTGCATAAGAGCCATAGGTTTGCCTCACCCGATCCTTTACTTTTTATTTTTTTATGCATTGGGGACAATTGCACTTTAATTTTTTGGGGGTGGGGTAAATGGATTGTGAGTAATAGGGTGAAGTCTGATTAACCCAACTAATATTCCTCTCTTGGGGTTTTCTTGCCTATGTTCTTCTCCCCCTAGAGACTGTTTTAATTTCTTTTGAACCGACATGTTTAGGAATGTATGTGTAGGAGTAAGTAGCAAAATGAAAGCATGATGGCATCAAAAGCATGAGAAAAATGAACCTTGTCCAAAAATGTTGAAATGTGCTAGATCAATAGTCTTGATGAGTTGAATGTATTGTATCTCAAATCGGCATGATAAAGAACCGATTTGACCTCATGACTTAAGCTAAAACTTGAACTAGGTAATCTTATAATCTGATAATGAAACAATGTGCCAAGAGTGTGTGAGAAAAGTTGAATGTTCAGACAATATGTGAAAATCTAGAACTTACCCCATTGGTCTTGCTAAGATAATCTAGGCTAGAAGTTGGGAAGTGATCATAGGCCCTTGTTAAAATTAAGTCCACGCAAGCCTTAAATTATCCAACCAAATGAAATCAATGTTCCCTTTGATCCAAATATTTGAGCCTAAAATAGACAACTTCTTTCGATTCACCCAACTCACCTTCCCTAAAATAATTGTTTTGGCCCTGGTCCCTCCTTGGAAATGTGCACCTTGAATTAGGCCAAAAATCTAAGTTGAGGGTGGCTAATTTAAAACTTACCTTGATCTTGGCCCTGGTCCGACATAGGATATTATGCACCTCAACTCATGCAAAATACATAAGTTGAGCGTGGCTATGAAAAAAAAGGAAATCGAAAGATAAAGGGTACGAAAAGATTTTTGTGTTGAAGAGGAAACAGAAAACAAAAGATGTGACTTTATGCAAAAAAAGAAAAAAATGATATACAAAAGTGCTGAAAGAAAAAATCAAAGTGAAAGAAAAAGAAGAAAGTGAAAAATAAGAGCCACAAAGTCAAAAGTCATGTCAGAGTTGAAAATAGTCAAGGGAAAGAAAGTAAAATAAAAGGATATCAAGAATAGGTTGAGAAAAGAGGTAAGTAGCAAATGTATTGTCAAGGAGGACAGAAAGTCACTAAAAAGTACCCAAATGTACCACACCTGACCCTGAGCCTACGTTACAAGCCAAGAAAGTCCTATAGTGATCCTAGTGACTAGTTTTTAGAATCTATGAAGTGAAAATAAGAGGAAGCCTGTGGTATTGAGCACTAACTGTACTTGAACTCACTTATGAGCGTGAGTGTTGAATGAATCCTAAAACTTTAAAATTCATATCTATTGTGTGTGAAAAAGGATTTTTTTTGAAGTGAGGGCACTAGTTACATTGTTGGAAAATTGATATCTTGGTGATTGTGAATGGTGTATGTTGTGGTGTTTGTTGGTCGATCTATGTCATTTTTTTGATCCGTATAAGTTGGCTTAGTGAGTCTAAGAGAAAAGATTCACACTAAGAAAATGGAATGGATTGAAATGGTCATGTGTTTGCTAGAGTTTGTGTGTCTGCTTCTACACAAGTGTCGTTTAGAGTGTTAGTGTGTCGCTTCAGGACAAACAACATGTTTAACGTTTAGGGTGTTGATATACCGTGAGTTTACAGTATTTTCAATACATTTCACTTAAGAGTTTTGTATGTCGAGGACCATTTGGTATTAGAAATAATGTTTTATGTGCTATGTTTGCAGAAAATAAGCTTTGATACGGCTGAGTGAGATGACAGCTGAAATTCTACAGAAGTGACCATCCACGGAGGAACCTACGAAGAGTAGGTCCTGTGACGGTCTGTCGATGGGTAAGCGTAGATAAGAGTATCAAGGAATTCTGACCAAGTGTGGAACTATGAAGTGATCCACAGACCATAGGTCGACCAACGGGCCGTCCTGCACATCCGTCGAATGTGAATTGGGAGTTGAAGTTCTAGTACCTGATGAAAATTCTAAGTGTGGAGCCACGGAAGAGGACCCACGGACCGTAGATTAACCTATGCTCCGTCCTGCACATCTGTATATGATAGACTGGGAGTTGAAGGCTCCAACCTCTGTTGAAAAGTTCTAAGTGTTGACCAACGGAGGGGACCTAAGGACCATAGGCGAACCATGGTCCGTAGGTCAAGTCGTCGATAAAAGCCGTGTCGCAGAAGTTTATTTCCTTGTTTTATTTCCTTTTTGTTTAGGACAAATATTTCTATAAATGGGGTATGTAAACCTCATTTTTAGTGGTTAGACATTATTGTTTACTTTTAGTTCTTGATATTTTCCTTGGGAATTAACTTGCAAACTTTGGCAATTTCATTTCTAGATTTCGGTTTATAAGATTTTTACTTTGAAGTTCAGTTCGAGATATCGAGTTTCTTCTACTCTAAATGTAAGTTCATGAATTCTTATTATCAAAACATTAATTGTGTTTACACCATGATGCTTATCGTGACCAACGACACTAACCTACGGTACGAGTGTCTACGATCGTCGATAGTATAGTAACCCAACTTAAGGTTGGGGTCGTGTCCCAAGGGAGTGGTTTTGAGAATTCATACAAAAATAAAATTTAGCTCAAACTAGTTGTAGCTAGAGACATTAACGAGTAAAAACATAGTAAATTAAAAGGGGTGACACAAAAGTGTCAAATATCAATTGGGGGTTTTGTCACAAGTAGTAAAAACAACAAAAATAATAAACAAATCAAGTATGGAGAAAAGTTCTTGGGGCTTGACCTCAATACAAGTTGAGATAAATCATTGGTTACAAGCTTTCGATAGGAAATTTAAAAGATAATAGTGACTAGGCTAAGATTTAGATGGAAATAAGTTCCCTCTCGGGTAACTTACCCTGTTTCAAATGGGTTCCTCTCGGACACCCATTTGCCAAATGAAGCCTACCCCTTACCCCAGTCACTCTCTCGAGCTGAGTGTTAGGATATGGGACTAGGTCTCACCCTCTTGGGTAGAACCTCATGTCAACCCACTCCTTAGGCCATCAATCTAGCGGTTTTGGTTTTGCGACATCTCTCTCAAGCAAGCCGAAAACATATGGGTGGTTTTGTATTTGCAACTACAAACCCATTAAATTAAACCACAACCACTCGTTGAAATGACCATTAAAATACGTCTAACCTATCAGCAAACAAGACCTAACAATAATATCAACACATATTTGCTAAATCACACCCCAAGAATAGGTGTTTTTAGCCACACATCAAGAAATAACAAAATACACCTAAAATGATACTAAAATCAAATGGGTATAAGGAATTAAATCTTGATTTAAGAAAAGGAAGAAGAATGGAGAAGACCCACTTCCAACTTGGGAAAGATGAAATTCTTCTTTCTTCAAGTCTCCCAAAAAACCCTCTCCAAACTTGAGAGAAAATATCCCAAAATATTACAATTTTATTGTGAAAATTATAAGAATAATTTGACTCTCCTAAAATTAATAAAGAGTTTGGTATTTATAGACTTCAGAAATTAGTGTTGGTGGATCGTTTGGCGAGGTTAGTCGAAGCCGCCGAATAACTCGGCGACTAGCCCTTCTTCTGTTTTATCGCCGTTGTGTGCTTGCCTTCAGCATCTTCATGTTCTGGACCATTGGACAGTATAGTACTACTTCGCGGAACTATTCAGCAAAGCGTCAACTGCTCCTTTTATCGCCTTTTTGATCCTTCCCCTTCAGGGTTTAGCGTACAGGAACAAAGGGCGGAGTGCGTCCCTTCGGCGAATCGCCAAGTGTGCTTGGCGATGCTCGGACTTCAGCTTCTTCATTCTTTTCAACCTTTTTGTTCCTTTTTGCGCCTAAGTGTCCACGCTTCCACTAAAACTTCAAATGCTTGAAACTTAAGAGTTTTCATCAGATATTGAAACAAAATAAGAATTTGATAACACTATTTCTATCAAAATGAGCCCAATTTTTTGGACTCATCAACACCCCCAACTTAAAATTTTGCTTGTCCTTAAGCAAAGTTGAGTTCAGCCGTTCAAAAAGGGTGTCTCAAACAAGGCTACATAAGACTCAATCATGAATGCATACAACAAGACTCAATTTACTTATGCAAGGATCAATTGTGTACTCAAAGATTCAAGTTGTGACACACCATTACCAAAGATTCTCATGCTCGCAATACTTGCTACTTGTGCAAGTTCAAGCTCAACAAATACGTATCTAAATGCCCTCACATAAAGAATGATTCCATCTTCACTCACAGAGGGTTAATCAATTCAAGATCAGGAATCAAATGAAACGCTCACACTCAAAAAGAGGAACACAACGCATGTTTTCGCCCATAGGTTTGCCCTTATTTTTCGATCGATCTTCGATCCAGCTAACTCAAGATCAAAAAAGTCTTTCTACGACTTGTAATGGGGATGAGTGCAAAGGTGTGGTCATTTAGGCTCAGTAACTTTTTCATCATGAGATGTGGTATTCGGAAGGCATTTCCTTCTTTTCCTTTATCAATTCTTTTTCTAGTGCTTCTAAGTCATCTTTTTATTCACCTTCATGGATTGCTTGGAAACCCGATTTCCTTTGAACTTTATTCCACACAATATTTTTTTAAATTTTTATTTTTTGTAAGGTTTCCATTGTTCTGCAACACCATGGGTTAAGGGGGAGTTTTCTTGCACTTCTTGACTTCTCCTTTTCGTTTTCATCACACGCCCAACTTAGGCTTTAGGACTAAGTTGGCTATTCGCTAAACCACCAATCAAGAGGACTATAGGTAGTGGGTCAAGTAAGGTTTAAGGTTCATCAAGGTTCTTCCAAAGAAAGGTAAGGCTCAAAGGGTGTTCAAAAGAGTTTCACACGCTCACGGGTATGCCACAAAAGAGGTATATGTCAAATTTAGCTCACATTCTTTAAAGTTGCCTAACTTCATCTCAAGAGGACAACTTTCTAAATCAATCAGACTAACTGGCTAAATTCTAGGTTTATTCATGCATGGTTCAAAGCAAGCTAATCACACACGGCATCAACACTTAAGTCAAACAAGACTACACACTTTCGCTAGTGTGCAACGGTCATTACAAGAGAATCAATTCAATAAATCGCTAATCACAACGAGATGTAAAGAGTTCACAGATTGTTTATGCAACATCAATTGTCCTTTTCATAGCCACGCATTCATGTTCGTTCAATTAAGAGCACTATTCAAGTCATCGGTATTGATCAAAATCGAGACTCAATTTTTTACAAAAGAACAATCGCATTCAACTCACGAGGGTTGTCAAAAATGTGCAAAAAATTCAAAAAATTTCTGAAGGGTCAAAATCAGTTTGCAATTTAAAATAAATGGAACATGAACTCAAACATCCACAATAAGTAGTATTAAGACAATTTGAAATCAGAACAACCCAAATATACGAACATCAAATAGCACACAAAAGGTGGGCCTCACCCCACCACAAATACAAATTATTTGTCCTCAAATGCAAATAAAAGTACTCAAAAGTAGATGTAAGTAAGGAAAATAGAGAGGTAAAGAAGTGATCCTAGTTATGCGGTTGCTCCATCTATCATGGTGGCATGCTTCTTCTGCGACCCTTGGGTGTAGTATTTTCCACAATTTTAGCATTAGAAAGAAGGCGAGGTGGGGACGTTAAGCGGGTCATTGAGAAATTGAGCAAGCTCACCACAACATCGCTAAACAACCCAACCCGCCTATTTTCAACCCATTTCCTCGAATGCTTCCTAATCACTTTGTTTTAACTTTACTTTAGTGTTGTCCAATTTCTGCGTACTCGGCGATATCCGTCTAAATGGCCAGATCAATTGGCGTGTCACTAAGTATTCACGTGTTTCTCCGAGTTTTATAGATCTTTCCAGTATACCTGGGAGTTCAACGACGGTCGCCATCAATATCGCCAACAGAGACGACGGTGCACCAATAAGTTCACATGCTCACCGAGTTTTACAGGATTCAATTTTTGAGATGATTGAAGTGAAACGGCGGATAAGGTTGAGTTCACTGACCTCTTCTTCGACTTGCTAATTGGATCTGTTCCTGTCACCCTGCACTTTTCGAGCACTTTTCATATTCCAACCTATACCACAACACATCATTATTTTACCAATACATAAATATAAAATATTAATGGGTTTTGGGTTGCCTCCCAAATAGCACCTTAGTTAATGTCGCGGAACGACGCAAGTCAGCAACTATTCTTTATCCTCGGAGTCACCCATGTGGTAATTAAGTGAGTCTTCTGCAAATGGTGGGTAATGATTTGATATCAAATGGCCAATTTGAGCATCCTGCAGCTGAATAGTCATAGAGTGAGAGGCTGATGTATGATTTAACATTTCGGTGTTCTCATTCATCTCATTCAACATCTTATCATGTGTCTCAATTTTTTTTTAATGAGTGACAGAGCTTCATCATCCTACACACTTCTCTGTTTCTTCCGATATTAACACTCTCGGAGGGAGGAGTGCTTTTCTTTTCACATGGCTTGTATTTCCAATTCCGTGACTCGGGTGGATAGAACATTCAGCTGGGTGACTAGTGCGTCCCATTCATGCTTTATTTTTGCTTCTTTGTTGGCTTCTACCATGCCATCAAGGAGTTTTGCTACAACTTCATAGGGTTAGTGTAGCATACCGCCCTCATAGTGTTGATTAACTACGCTTCTATTCTCGGTTCCTAGAACCTATAGAAGCACTCCAGTTGCCCCTTGTCTGTCATTCCGTGCGATGGGCATGATTGCAGCACTGCTTGGAACTTCAGCCACATTTCCTGAATTGTTTCATCCCCTACCTGTTTAAATGTCAAGAGGTAATCCCTGAGGTTCAATAGTTTCATAAGGTGATGATCTATCTATAAAAAATTTCCATCCGTATTTCCTATTCTGATATTCAAACTAGCAAAACAAAACTACAATTTAGATTAGTAAAACTAAAACAAGGAAGAATAAAAAATTCTACTTAACAAAACATTCTCAAGTAACACCACTCCCCGGTAGCGGCACCATTTTGATGCTTATCGTGACCAACTACACTAACCAATGGTACGAGTGTCTACGATCGTCGATAATATAGTAAACCAACTAAAGGTTGGGGTTATGTCCCAAGGGAGTGGTTTTGAGAATTCATAGAAAAATAAAATTTAGCTCTATCTAGTCGTAGTTAAATACATTAAAGAGTAAAAACATAGTAAATTAAAGTGGGTGACACAAAAGTGTCAAATATCAATTCGGGGTTTTTTCACAAGTAGTAAAAACAACAAAAATAACAAGAAAATCATGTATGGGGAAAAGTTCTTGGGGTGTAATCTCAATACAAGTTGAGATAAATAGTTGGGTACATGCTTTCGATAGGAAATTTGCAAGGTCATAGTGACTAGGCTAAGCTTTAGATGGAAATAAGTTCCCTGTCGGGCAACTTACCCTGTTTTAAATGGGTTCCTCTCGGACACCCATTCGCTGCATTAAGGCTAGCTTACCCCTTACCCCACTCACTCTCTCGAGTTGAGTGTTAGGATATGGAACTAGGTCTCACCCTCTCAGGCAGAACCTCATGTCGACCCACCCCTTAGGCCATCAGTCTAGCCGTCTTGGTTTCGCGACCTCTCTCTCGAGCAAGATGAAAGCATATGGGTTGTTTTGTATTTGCAACTACAAACCCATTAAATTCATCCACAATCACTAGCTGAAATCACCATTAAAATACATCTAACCTATCAGCAAACAAGAACCAACAATAATATCAACACATATTTGCTATATCATACCACAACAATCAGGGTTTTTAGCCACACATAAAGAAATAACAACATACACCCAAAATGTTACTAAAATCCTATGGGTATAAGGAATTAAACCTTGATTTAAGAAAAGGAAGAAGAATGGATAAAACCCACTGCGAACTTGGGGAAGATGAAATTCTTCTTTCTTCAAGTCTCCCAAAAAACCCTCTCCAAACTTGAGAGAAAATATCCAAAAAAGTATTGTTCTATTATGAAAATTATAATAATAATTCGACTATCCTAAAATTAATAAAGAGTTTAGTATTTATAGACTTCAGAAATAAGTGTTGGCGGAACGCTCGGCGAGGTTAGTCGAAGCTGTCAAATAACTCGAAGACTCTCCCTTCTTCTATCTCATTGCCGTTTGTGCTGCCTTCAATATCATCACATTCTGGACCATTGGGCGGTATAGTACTGCTTCACGAAACTATTCGGCGAAGCGTCGACTGCTCCTTTCATCGCCTTTTTTATCCTTCCCCTTTAGGTCTTCGTGTACTGGAACAAAGGGCGTAGTGCGTCCCTTCGGTGAATCGCCAAGTGTGCTTGGCGATGCTCATGCTTCAGCTTCTTCGTTCTTTTCAGCCTTTTGTTCCTTTTTTCTCCTAAGTGTTCATGCTTCCATTAAAACTTCAAATACCTGATACTTAAGAGTTTTCATCAGATATTAAAACAAAATAAGCATTTGAGGAAACTATTTCTATCAAAAGAAAGCCCTAAATGAGTCCAATTTGTGGACTCATCAACACCCCAACTTAAACTTTTGCTTGTCCTTAAGTAAACTTGAGTTCAGCCATTCCAAAAGGGTATCTCAAACAATAATACACAAGACTGAATCATGAATACACACAACAAGACTCAATTTACTAATGAAGGATCAATTGTGTACTCAAATATTCAAGTTGTGACATACCATTACCAAAGATTCTCATGCTCGCACTACTTGTTACTTGTGCAGGTTCAAGCTCAACAAAAAGTATCTAAATGCCCTCACATAAAGAATGATTCCATCTTCATATAGAGGTTAATCAATTCAAGATCATGAATCAAATGCAATGCTCACACTCAAAAAGAGGAACACAATGCATGTTTTCACCTATAGATTTACCCTTATTTTTCGATCGATCTTTGGTCTAGCTCATTCAAGATCAAAAAGGTCTTTCTACGGCTTGTAATGGGGATGAGTGGTCATTTAGGCTCAGTGACTTTTTTGTCGTGAAATATGGTATTCTCAAGGCATTACCTTCTTTTCCTTTATTAATTCTTTTTCTAGTGCTTCTAATTCATCTTTTTATTCACCTCCATGGATTGGTGGAAACCTGATTTCCTTTGTACTTTATTCCACACAATATTTTTTTTTATGGGTTTCCATTGTTCTGCAACAGCATGGGTTTAGGGGGACTTTTCTTGCACTTCTTGACTTCTCCTTTTCCTTTTCACCACACACCCTACTTAGGTTTTTGGAATAAGTTGGCTATTCTCTAAACCACAAATCAAGAGGATTATAGGTAGTGGGTCAAGTAAGGTCTAAGGTTCATCAAGGTTCTTCCAAATAAAGGTAAGGCTCAAAGGGTGTTCAAAAGAGTTTCGCACGATCACGGGTATGCCACAAAAGAGGTATATGTCAAATTTGGCTCACACTCTTTAAAGTTGCCTAAGATCATCTCAAGAGGACAACTTTCTAAACCAATCAGACTAACGGGGTAAATTCTAGGTTTATTCATGCATGGTTCAAAGCAAGCTAATCACACTAGGCATCACACTTAAGTCAAACAAGACTACACACTTTCGCTAGTATGCAACGGTCATTACAAGTGAATCAATTTGATAAATGGCTAATTACAACGAGATGCAAGGAGTTCACATATTGTTTATGCACCTTCATTTGGACTCATCGTAGCCGCGCATTCAAGTTCGTTCAATTGAGAGCACTATTCAAGTCATTGGTATTGACCAAAATTGAGACTCAAATTTTTGCAAAAGAACAGCTACATTCAGCTCACGAAGGGTGGCAAAAATGTGTGAAATATTCAAAAAAGATCGAAAGGGTCAAAATCATTTTGCAATTAAAAATAAATGGAGCCATGAGCTCAAACATCCACAAAAAGCACTATAAACACAATTCAAAATAAAAACATCCCAAATATACGAACATGAAATAGCACACAAAAGGTGGGACTCACCCCACCAGAAATAAAAATCATTTGTCCTAAAATGCAAATAAAAGTACTCCAAAGTAGATGTAAGTAAGACTAATACAGAGGTAAAGAAGTGATTCTGGCTATGCGGTTGCTCCATCTGTCATGGTGGCATGGTTCTTCAACGACTCTTGGGTGTAGATTTTACACAATATTAGCATTAGAAAGAAGGCGAGGTGGGGACGTTAAGCGAGTCATTGAGTAATTTAGCAAGCTCTCCACAGCATTGCTAAACAACCTAACCCGCCTATTTTCAACCCATTTCCTTGAATGCTTCCCAATCACTTTGTTTTAGCTTTACTCAAGTGCAAACCAATTTCTGCGTACTCAGCGATATAAGTCTGAATCACCTAATCAATTGGCGTGTCGCCGAGCATTCACTTGTTACGGCGAGTTTTACAGATCTTCCAGTAAACATGGGAGTTCAAACGATGGTCCCCAACAAGATCGCCTACAGAGTCGGCAATGCGCCAATCAGTTCACATGCTGGCCGAGTTTTATGGGCTTCAATTTTTGAGATGATTGGAGTCAAACTACAGATAAGGTCGAGTTCACTGACCACTTTTGCGACTTGCCAATTGGATCTGTTGCTTGTCACCTTGCACTTTTCGAGCATTTTTCACATTCCAACCTATACCACAACATATCATTATTTTACCCATACATAAATATAAAATATTAAGGGGTTTTGGGTTGCCTTCCAAACAACGCCTTAGTTAACGTCGTGGCACGATGCAAGTCAGCAACTATTCTTCATCCTCGGAGTCGCCCATGTTGTATTTAGGTGATTCTTCCGTGAATGGTGGGTAATGATTTGATATCAAATGGCCAATTTGAGCATCTTGCAGCTGAATAGTCATGCAGTGAGAGGTTGATGCTTCGTTTAACATTTCGATGTTCTCCTTCATCTTATTCAACATCTTATCATGTGCCTCAATTTTTTGTTTAATGAGTAGCAAAGCTTCATCATCTTGCACAACTCTCTGCTTCTTCCGATATTTACACTCTCAGAGGGAGGATGTGCTTTTCTTTTCCCATGGCTTGTATTTCCAATTTCGTGACTTGGGTGGATAGAACATCCAGCTGGGTGGCTAGTGCGTCCCATTCTTGCTTTCTTTTTGCTTCTTTGTTGGCTTCTACCATGCCATCAAGGAGTTTTGCTACAACTTCATAGGGCTGGTGTAGCATACCGCCCTCGCAATGTTGACCAACTATGCTTCTATTCTCAGGTCCTAGAACCCTATAGAAGCACTCTTGTAGCCCCTTGTCCGTCATCCCGTGAGATGGGCATGGTTGCTGCACTGCTTTAAACTTCAGCCACATTTCCTTAATTGTTTTATCCCCTACCTGTTTAAATGTCATGAGATTATCCCTGAGGTTCTATAGTTTCAGAAGGTGATGATCCGTGTGATATCCATAATGATTTTCCATAATTACTTTCTGTTCTGATATTCAAACTTGCAAAACAAAACTACCATTTAGATTAGTAAAACTAAAACAAAGAAGAATAATAAGTTCTACTTAACAAAAAATTCTCAAGTAACACCATTCCCCGGCAACGACACTATTTTGATGCTTATCGTGACCAACGACACTAACCTACGGTACGAGTGTCTACAATCGTCGATAATATAGTAATCCAACTAAAGGTTGGGGTCGTGTCCCAAGGGCCATTCAGTGAATCGCTGACACCAATCGGTGAGCTAGAAGTAGCTCGCCAAAAGTTTCATTGCATTTTAGAGGTTTGGGGCGCAAACAGGGCGATCAAGAAGGCCTTTCGGCGAGTTGCCAAGTAAACTCGGCGAGCTCAGGCTTATCTCTGAAAGTTATAGAATAAACTCAACAAATTAGGGTAATTAAGGGATATCTGAGGGGAACTTTTGTGAACCGCCGAACCACTCGCCAAACGGCCCAACGTACCAGTTTTCATCCCAAAACATCGAAATCATGCCCAGTGCCTCCGAATTCAAAATTAAACACATACACCATTCATTTAATGCTAGACTCATACTACCCATGCCCTTCGGGTACTCATACTTCCCTTGATTTAGCCAAAATTAGTCATTTAATAACTTTTGCCCTTAAAAATGACGTCAAACGCTCCATCATTGGAAACAATTACACCATTTAGCACAATTTGGGGTTACTTGGACTACACCCCACTAGACCCAACCCAATTACACCGCCACCCAATAATTTAAACTCAATTTTACAAGCAAGAAAATGAGAATTAATCAATTTAAGGCAATTAGGCACGCAATTCAATTCATTACAGGCAATCAAACACTTAAACAAGATTATATCAAATACCCAATACAAAACAACAACAAGTTTACCTATTGCATTTGATTTCAACCATAAAATTAAAAAATAGGGTTTGAAAAACCAACCTTTATGCTGAAATTTTGATTTGTCAAGCTAGGCAGTAAAGTTCTACAATTACGATCAATGATTTCACACAAAGAGTAGGTAAAACAAAAAAAATATGAAAGATCTAACATTGGGTGAGAGGGTATGGGAGTTAAGACTAGGAGAAGATGAAGTATTTTTAAATTAAAAACCATTTTGCCTTTAAAACCTTCCAGTTCTCAACACCTTCGGCGGAGTAAGTCGCCCTCGCCGAACCATTCAACGATGTGCTGAGTGGTATTTTCCTAGCCTAGTTTTATAGGGCTCCCAGCAAATTATAAGCAGTTCATGGGATAGATTCACTGGGTTCATGAGGAGTGTTCTGAATCACCACATAGATGATGAGTCACTCAAGGAGTACTTCTATAAAGAGAGGGATGACAATGGTCAGGCTATGTTAGATACTATTGTTGGAGGATCATATGGTGAGCATACTTTCGAGGAGATCGCTGAAAAACTTGAGAGGATTTCCCTAATCAATAAAGCTTGGAGCACTAGAAAGGAAAATACTGGTAGGAGCACATTGGCGGTCCAAACTGCACCAAATCAAGCTAATGATGACATTCGTGAAGAGATGGCTCAAATGAGGACAGAATTGAGCTTAGTGTTTGAAGCATGTGAGTGGAAATGTAGAAAATGCTAATGCAGTAAATTATCTTACTAGATCTCCACTGCCACCAGTTGAGGAATGTTACTACGGGGAGGATGCAAATTTGGTGAATGATCAGATGGGGCGGTTTCTAAACCAACGCCGAAGGATCCATCTCGTCTAATTGGCACCAAGGCCAAGGAAACCAAGGTCAGAACTATGGAAACTACAACCGTGAGGGTAACTATGTCTGGAGGGGAACTACAATCGCGACAACAATTTTAATCGAAACAATTATGGCAACAGGAATGATAAGGTTGGACCCGATGTTCCTCATTCTAATAGAGAGGCTTATAATAGTATGTCACGCATTGAGGATATGATGAAAAAAATGATGAAGATATTTGAAAAAACTTATGAGAATGTGAAAGAGATGCGAAATGAATTTTCTAGAATCAGTCAAAAAGTTGATGCCCATGAAGTGTCAATCAACAAACCTGAGTAATAGTTTAGTCATTTGTCCACCACGGTGAACCCACGTCAGCCTGGAACACTTCCTAGCAACACCATCTAGAATCCAAAAAATGATGGGCATTGTATGATAGTCACTACTCGTGGATAAAAAAGGACCAGCGACCACCCCATGCCGTCTAAGATTGACAAACTGATAGAAAAAGATGAGGATGAGATTCAGGTTACTAAAGATCGAAAAATTGACACAGAGAAGGAAATAGAGGTGACCCAAAAAGTTTCCATACCTCGACCTCCACCTTTATTCCTATAGAGAGTGGTGAAAAAGACCAAAGAGAGAAAATACCGCAAGGTCATATCTATGTTGAAGCAACTGTCTGTAAATGTCCCATTGATAGAAGCTTTGGAGCAAATGCTTGGGTATACTAAATTCGTGAAAGACTTGGTGACCAAATTGAGGGTTGTGAGTTTTGAGAATGATGAGAGGCTGCAATGTTGTAGTGCTATTGCTACTTGGTCTCCTATACAGAAGAAAAAGGATCCTAGAGCTTTCACTATTCCTTGTACCATTGGGATTGTACACTTTGTGAATGTTTTGTGTGATTTGGGGGAAGCATTAATTTGATGCCATTGTCCATTTATAAGAAGTAGGGTTTAGAAGCTCCAAAGCCGACTGCGATGCGTCTACATATGGCCGATAGAACTGTGAAGGGGCCTATTGGATTTCTCCAAGATTTCCTTGTGAAAGTAGAGTCATTCATCTTTTCGGCGGACTTTGTGATACTTGATTGTGAAGTTGATTTTGAAGTTCCCATCATCTTACAGAGACAATTTCTTGTTATTGGGTATGACACGGTCGACGTGGAATGAGGGTGGATGAAGTTTTGATTGAACAATAAGGAAGTAACGTTTGACATCTATAGGTCCATAAAACATGAAAGTGATCTTAAATCGGAATCCGTGGTGAATTACATTTAGGGGCACAACTCTGACGCATCCATTGAGGAAAGGTTAGATGTTGATGCGCTGGTAGTGGTGATGATGAATTTTGACAGTGATGGTATTGATGAGTATGATGAGCTATTGATCACACTTGATAGGTTCGAGTTTCGTTCCAACCCAAAAAGATTAGTGTTAGATATAAAAAATCTAGACTCCCCACCGGTAGAACCGTCTGTAAAAGATCCTCCAAAACTAGAACTCATTGCTCTACCATCCCAGTTGTGGTATGTATTCTTGGGGAAAGATAGCACTTTACCAGTAATTATTGTTGCGGATTTGAGTGAAAGGCAAATAGAGGCTTTAAGATTGGATGGACTATTGCGGAAATTATTAGGATTCCATCAGGTAGACTAAATCCCCCTATGTAAGATGTTGTGGAAAAAGAGATCATTAAGTGATTAAATGCTGGAGTTATTTATCCCATTACTGATAGTAGTTGGGTGTGCCCAGTTCAGTGTATTGATAGAAAGGAGGAATCAATGTGGTTGCTAATGCTAAACATGAGCTTGGTCTAATGAGGCCGGTGACTGGATGGAGAGTGTGTATGGACTATCGCAGGTTAAATGCATGGACCAAAAAGATCACTTCCCAATGCAGTTCATGGATCAGATGCTAGGTCGTCTTGCTAGTAAGGGTTGGTCTTGTTTTCTAGATGGGTATTCGGGGTACAACCGAATCTCCATAGCTCCGGAAGACCAAGAGAAGCCCACCTTTACTTGTCCTTATGAGACTTTTGCCTTCAAACGGATGTCATTCGAGTTATGTAATGCTCAAACAACCTTCCTGAGGTGTATGATGTCGATATTTTCAGATATGGTGGGGAACATGATTGAGGTATTTATGGATGATTTCTCTGTGGTCGGTGACTCATTTGATGGTTGCTTGATGCATCTGGCCGAGGTACTAAAATGATGTGACGAGTGCAATCTTGTGCTCAATTGGGAAAAGTGCCACTTCATGGCAAAAGAGGGGATAGTTATGGGTCATCGAATTTTGTAGAAAGGTATTGAGGTTGATAGTGCCAAAGTTGAGGTAATAGAAAAGTTTCCACTACCTATATATGTCAAAGGTGTTCAGAATTTTCTTGGGCATGCAGGGTTCTACTGGAGGTTCATGAAAGATTTCTCAAAAATTGCACACCTATTGTGCGAATTACTCAAAAAGGACTATAAGTTTTATTTTGATGATGCTTGTCTGAGAGCATTTGGAGAGTCGAAAGAAATGTTGTCTTCGGCTATCATTATTTCATCGGATTGGGGACAACCGTTTGAAGTGATATGTGATGCGACTGGGGTAGTGCTCGGTGTAGTGTTAGGACAGAGGCGAGAGAAGATTCTTCATCTGATTTACTATGAAAGCAAAGTTCTGAATGTGCCTTAAAAGAACTATATTATGGCTGAACAGAAGCTTCTTGTTGTGGTTTTTGCATTCGAGAAATTTAGGTCCTACTTTCTTGGTACAAGTTAATAATGCATACTGACCATTCTGTATTGAGGTATCTTATGTCTAAAAAGGATACAAAAACAAGGTTGAATACATGGGTACTTTTGTTGCAAGAGTTTGATTTTGAGTAAAGGATATAAAGGGAATAGAAAACTAGGTTGTTGATCATTTGTCCAGATTTGAGGAGGAAGCTATGATCAAGTTTGAGGATGGATTTGAGATTAATGATCTATTCCCTGATAAACAAGTATTGGCTGCTTCTTATGATTTTGTCCCTTGGTTCGCAGATTTTGCTAACTACTTGGAAAGTGATTTGGTTCCTTAGAATTTGTCATTCCACCAAAATAAAATCATGTATGATGTGAATAAATTCTTTTGGGATGAGCCTTACTTGTTTCGTGTGTGTGCTGAAGGTATTATTTGTTGTTGTGTGCCCGTGGTTGAGATGATGAGTATACTAGAGAAGTGTCATTCATACCCTGTTAGTGGGCACCATAGTGGTATCCGAACTACCCATAAAATTTTGCAGGGTATTACTGGCCTACCATCCACCAAGATTCTCATTATTTTTCCAAGTCATGCGATTGTTGCCAACGTGAAGGAGGAATTTCAAAAAGGCAAGAACTACTGATGCACCCAATATTGGTGATTGAGCCTTTTGATATTTGGGGTCTTGATTTCATGGGTCCTTTTGTTAGTTCGAATGGGATGAAGTACATTCTTGGTGCGGTTGACTATGTATAAAAATGGGTAGAGGCAATTGCGCTTTCCAACAATAAGGGTAAAAGTGTCACTACATTCCTGAAAAAGAAAACCTTCTCCAGATTTGGTAAACCAAGGGCAATCACAAGCGATGGAGGTTCTCACTTTTGTAATAAATTGTTTAAGGTGTTGCTTGAGAAGTATAGTGTTCATCATAGTGTAGCAACCCGTATCATCCACAGTGAAGTGGGAAAGTTAAAGTGTTGAATCGCAAGATAAAGCAAATTCTTGGAAAGACCATAAATACTAATAGAACTGACTTGTCGAGGAGGCTTGATAATGCTCAATGGGCTTATCATACTGCATTTAAAACTCCCATAGGTATGTCCCCCTACTAACTTGTATATGGGAAATCTTGCCATTTGCTTGTAGAGCTAGAGCATAAAGCAATATGGGCCCTAAAGAAGTTGAATTATAATTGGGGCACCGCATCGAGTCAAAGACTGAATGACTTGGACGAGCTTGATGGGTTTCGCCTAAAAGCATATGATAGTTCAGCCTTGTACAAGAAGGAGATGAAGAAGTACTATGATCAGAAGATCGCAAAGCGTGAATTCGTTGTCGGTGATTTGGTGCTCTTATTGAATTCAAGGTTGCGCTTGTTTACTGGCAAGCTTAAGTCCAAGTGGACCGGGTCATTCAAAGTAACTCAAGTATTTCCACATGGAGCGGTTGAGCTTCAGAGCAACGAAGGGACAAGGTTCAAGGTAAACAGACAGAGGATCAAAATCTACTTGGGGAAATCTGAGAGTACCAATGAAGTGATAGAGGCTTGGCACCTTGATGAAGCCGGATTAATCGAGGTGTTTGTGTCGTGTCGCGACTTTAAATCAAGCGTTTCTTGGGAGGTAACCCAAGATGTAAAATCTAGCCAACTATAGGAGTTTATTTTCGATATAGGAGGTTTTCTTCTTTCTTTTCGATTTTCTAGCTCTTTAGATATCTGTTTATTAATTTTTATGTGTAGTGTTGGCTAGATATAGATAGAATAGGGTATGTGTCTAAAATATTTCTAGAAAATGTAAAAAGGAAGGCTTTATGTTTGCTACATGTGCAGGGACGAAAAGGCAAAATCTGAATAAATGAAGTTGTTGCTTGGTCTACGGATCCCATCGACGGTCCGTCAGTCAATCCACAGACCCTGGATAGCATCCGTATATGCCATGTATGTTTTCTAATTTTATTACTAAGTGTTGGAATGACCTACAGACCAAATCGACGAACCGTAGGTCGACTTACGGACCGTCGACTGGGTCTCGTTGGTCCAAGTTAAGGTTACTGATGACCCGACCCAGACCCCATATAAATAAAAAAATCCTCATTTCAAATACACCCCCACTTCATATTCCCCCCTCCCCCCCCCCCCCTCCCAACTGTTAAAAACCACTTCATCACCCTAAAATAACCCACTCCACTTCCAAATTAATCCCATAAAATCCTCTAATGTAACTGATAATTAGCCCTACTTCAGTTTCTGCCATTTTCTCCTTAATTCTCCCTTTGTCTCTTACAATCCTCTACTGTCTATCAATGAATAAAGGTCTGGGTTCGGTGTTAATGTCTAAGGAGCTTGTACTAGATTAACACAGTCATCAACTTTGATTGCTTGAAAGGTAAATGATTTCACCATAAACATTGAATTTCTTATTGATTGTTTACATTATTAAGTCACAAAGTTGCACTTGACCTTGGGTTGTTGAAATACATGTTAAATTGAAAAGCGAGAATTTGTGGGTGGTGATCTTGTGCTTCTATTCAACTCCAGGTTGCGCTTGTTTCCGGGCAAACTCAAGTCCATTTCTCAAGTCCAAATGGACTGGGCCATTTTTGCTCACAAAAGTGCTCCCCCATGGAGCGGTTGAGCTTGAAAATAGTGCAGGAACTAGGTTCATGGTAAACGGGCAAAGGATCAAGATCTATCTGGAAAATGTTGAAAGTGTGCAAGAAGTTATTGAGGCCTATCATCTTGATGAAGTCTAAGTAATCAAATAGGCTAGCGTCATGTCACGACGTTAAATCAAACGCTGCTTGGGAGGCAACCCAAGATGTACAATCTAGCCAATGATAGGTTTTTGTTTTCCATCTAGCAGTGTTTCTGTTTAGTTTATTCTCTGTATTAATCTAGATAGGTGTTTTAGTTTTTTAGGGTCCGTGTCTAAGTGTAAGAGTGATCTACAGTCCCAATCTACGGACCGTAGATCGACCCACGGACTGTAGACGGGGTCTCGTGGGTCCAGAACCCTAATACTGCCTGACTCGACCCAGACCCATCCTATTTAAAATCCCCCCAATTTTAAATCATTCCACTTCCCTCCATTTACTCCGAAACCGTTTCATAACTTCCCAAACTCCTTAAATCACTCAATAATCACTCCCCAATTAATCTTCCCTTCCTTTTCCCCAAACCCCTAAATTCCCTTTCCTCTCCAAAAATTCCCACAAGGTCCGGTGTTCGGGTTAGTAACGAAGAGGTAATTCTTTGGTCTTGCAAAGCTTAGTGTCGTCACACAATCACCCCACTCCTCGTTGCTTGTAAGGTAATAGACTTTCCCCTCACTTTGAATTTTGGTTCATAGATTGAATATAGAAAGTCGGGAGTCGGGTCTTGACCTTGGGTAATTGTTAGATGTAATTGCATGATAAAATTGGAAGTTATGGAATTACAGACCAACCACATACAACATATAACTCATCCAAACCACAATGATTAAGTACATACAAAAATTTTCAAGATCACTCAATGACTATCAATAATTATTAAGAGTCTCTCTATCACATAGGAAAAGTCATAACCTACCTACACCGAAGAACTGAAGTCAATCAAGCTAATTCCCCAATGTTTTTCCTTTTCTCAATGCCTCAGAACGTTTCCAATCTATCAAGTATACAATATTCATAAGCAAACGAGTCTGTAGACACCCATATTACTATATATCTAGCCTTAACTCAATAACTCACTCAAATCTATGATCAAATTTCTAAATCTTGAGGTCAATGAATATGCCAAGTCTCCTATTCCATAAATTTTAAGCCTATGGTTAAGTCTCACTTCCTCCGAATAACATAACTCTAATGAAATCTATATAAAAAAATACAGCTAATATTTAATTATATTTAATAATAGTATCAAGACTTATTTTATTCTGTAACCCTAACAAGAACAGAAGAAAAGGAACCAAAAATTATCACCGCGTAACCAAGCAGAAACTTGAATTCACGAGGAGTAAAGTGATCATCCATTCTATAATCCTAAACTATCCTATTCTTTACTAATTATATGACTCTTGATCATGAAGTAATCATTGCTCACATGAAGTTCAAGATTTTGTCCCCATCCCCCCCTAAAAAAAAAACCCCAAAACCAAACTGATACGCTATACCTTTCAATTCCTCACTAACCAACATATTATACCAATAGTAGTATAATTTAAATGTAACAATATTTAGTATCAAGGAATATTTTTCTTCTAACAGTAACCCAAATTCAAGAATTGAAATTCTTACCAAAGATGTAGATGCCGCTCTTCCCCGTTTACAAGCATGTCTTCTCCATAGTTTATTTTATCTAAATTAATTATGAGCCAAAATTGCAAAAAATAATAATCTACATATGGACCTAGTTACATAGGGTATTAAATAAATAGGAAAACTAGATAAACGGGCCACAAAACACAAAATAATTACAATTGCATAGCCAACTCAAACTAATTCAGCAAATATGCATTGACCCAAAATAAATTGCTGCCCATACCCCCCCCCTCTTTAGTTAAGGGCCAAATTTCCCTTCAGCCCCAGTTAAGTTTAGGCCCAACTTTGCCCTAGCCTTTTACATTTTAGTCCCAATTCGTCCCAACCCAATTTTTTTGTCCTATTATTAATTATTTTTGTTCTTTTTTTTCTCATTTATTGTTTTTGTCTTATCATTAATTACTTTTGTTCTTTCTCATTAATTATTTTTATTTTATCATTTATTATTTTTATTCTTTTTTCATATTTTCATTTATTAGAGATACAATTTGATAATATTTTTATCATTTCTTTCTTCTTCTTCTTTTGGTTAGTTTGTCTTCATTTTATTTATTTATTTCTCTTTTTCCATATCTTTATGTTTTTAAAATTATAAAATAAATTCTTTTGTTCTTTTCTTATTTATTATTTTATTTTCCCTTTGAAATTTTTCTAATTTTTTTTTTTTTTTTTTTATATTATCATTTATTAGAGATAACATTTGATAACAATTTTATCATTCTTTCTTTAACTTTTTTTTTCATTTTATCCTTTAATAGAGATACCATTCGGTAATATTTTTACTAGATATATTTGTATAGTATCATTATTTAATGAGTAGGGTGTGAACAAGAAATCTTAATCCTAGCAATACATATTATATACATATATATATATAAAATCTTATTGTACCATTGACTAATGAGTAATTTCTCAATAAGAAACCTTAATGATACCACAAAAATATATATACTGTCATACTATCATTGACTAATGAGTAATTTC
>JAJONQ010001076.1:0-33652 GCA_036250385.1 Solanum microdontum | reverse complement strand
TTTTTTCATTTTAAACTTGCTCGAATTGGATTCTTTCGATTTCCATACCTAAGATATATTTACGAAGTTGTTTCAATTTTTTTATTGATTGCCTATGCTTCAAGGAAACTTAAGATTCATGAGAAGTATTATCCTACCCATGACCTTGAGTTAGCGGAGTTGTGTTAGCCTTAAAAAATGAAGGCATTACTTGTATGGGGTCCATGTTGATGTTTTCACCGGTCATAAGAGTCTACAATATGCGTTTAGTCAAAAGGACTTGAATCTTTTCCAAAGAAGGTTAATAGAACTCTTGAATGATTATGAAATGAGTGTCCTTTATCACCCTGGGAAAGCTAATGTGGTAGCGGATGCTCTTAGTAGATTTTCAAGGGGTAGTGTGGCTCATGTAGGTGAAGAAAAGAAAGAGTTTGTTCGTGATGTTCATAGGTTTACCCGACTAAGTGTTCAACTAGTGGATTCCACCAAGGGTGGTGTCATGGTCCATAATGGGTTTGAATCATCTTTTGTGATGGAGGTAAAGGCTAAGCAAGTCTTTGATCCAATGTTGGTAGAATTAAAGGAGGCGGTACTCAAAAAGTCCATTGAGTCTTTCTCCCTAGGGGAAGATGGGGTACTTAGATATGGAGGTTGGTTATGTGTTCTGAATGTTGATGACTTGAGGGGACAAATTTTAGAGGAAGCCCGCAATTCTCGATATTCTATTCACCTGGGAGCCACCAAGATGTACCGTGATCTAAGGGAAGTCTATTGGTCGAATGGCATGAAGAAATATATTGCAGGATTTGTGGCCAAATGTCCTAATTGTCAACAAGTGAAAGTTTAGAACCAAAGGCCAGAAGGGTGGTCCCAAGACGTTGCTATTCCTATTTGGAAGTGGGAAGACTTAAACATGGACTTTAGAGTTGGTTTTCCTCACACCCGGTGACAACATGACTCTATATGTGTAATAGTGGATCGAATGATGAAATTGGATCATTTCTTTCCCATTAAAGTTTCTTATTCGGCAAAAGACTATGCTAAGTTGTACTTGAGAGAGATGGTAAAATTGCATAGTGTGCCTTTTTCTATCACTTCCGATCGTGGTACCCAATTCACTTCTCGATTTTTGAAGTCATTCCAAAAGTGTTTTGGTACCAAGGTTAAGTTTAACACGACTTTTTATCCCCAAACTGATGGGAAAGCGGACTATTCAGACTTTGGAGGACATGTTGAGGGCTTGTGTGATTAATTATAACGGTAATTAGGATGACCATTGGCCATTGATTGAATTTTTCTATAATAATAACTATCACTCGAGTATTGGTATGGCCCCCTTTGAGGCTCTTTATGGAAGGAGGCGTAGATCTCCTCTAGGTTTGTTTGAGGTGGGTGAAGTTGCTTTGATAGGTCCCAAGCTATTTTATGAAGCTATTGAGAAAGTTTGGCTTATTAGAGAGAGGTTCAAAATGGCCCAAAGTCGAAAAAAGTCTTATGCCGATGTTAGGAGGAGAGATCGTGATTTTGAGGTTCATGATTGGGTTTATTTAAAAATTCCATCCATGAAGGGTGTTATGAGGTTTGGGAAGAAAGGGAAGCTTAGTCCCCATTTTGTAGGCCCATATGATATTTTGAGGCGTGTTGGCAAGGTTGCATATGACTTAGATTTGCCAATTGAGTTGGCATCGGTGCATCCGGTTTTTGACGTCTCTATGTTGAAGAAATGTGTTGGGATCCAACATCCATAGTTTCCTTAGAGGGTTTCGAGGTTAAAGAGAATCTTGCTTATGAGGAGGTACCGGTTGAGATTTTAGACCGGCAAACCAAAAAGTTGAGAAACAAGAAAGTTGCCTCCATGAAGGTGCTATGGAGGAATAATTTAGTTGTGGGTGCTACATGGGAGGCCGAGGCCAATATGAAGCCCCGATATCATCATATCTTTCAATCTACTCCTACTCTATCTTGAGGGAATGAGTTCCTCTTGGGTTATTTTATGAATTGGGAGTCTTGTGTGATTTATGTGTTTCCACGATTCCTTATGATTACTCATGTTCATGTAAAAGATAAAATTTTGTAAGAAATGACTTGTATCATTTATTTTCCCCATGTTTTTGTGCATTGAGTATGAGTTGCCTATAGACTTCATGAGATGATTGTTGAACATGCATTTGTTATACTCTTTGAGAATGAGTTGGATAAAGGCTCCATGAGATTGTGTAGAGCATGCTTTTAGTTTCTAGAAGGAAGTTCCTCCATAGACATGAGAAATTTTGAATTTCATGCATATTGGGTTGCCAGATGTAGTTCCTACTTCCTTTTTGTTGCATTTGAATATGACGAGTTTAGAGATGTTGTTTTCTCCATATTTAATGTGCATTGCATGCATAATGGGCTGATAGAATTAGTTCACCCCTCTTTTGATGTTTTGAGAACGTCCTAGCTTGGAGTCAAAAATCACTCCTTGGTTGTATGCATTGCTTCGTAGGTTTTGTTGTTAGTTCCTCTCCTACTCTTTTAGAGCTAGTTTAGACCTTATTTGAGGATGAATAGTCCTAAGGGGGAGATATTGTAACACCCCATATTTGGAATAGACCAAAATAATAGATTTCTAGAAAAGTTGTAGGTGCCAAACCACGCCGGCCAACCACGGCTTGTGTTTTGGACCACAGACTGTAGGTGTGGTCCATGGTTGGCCTGCTCAACTAGGTTATGAGGGTCCAAGACCATGACCTGACCAATGGACCGTTGGTCAGACCACAGTTCGTGGTTGAGACCCCAAAGACCTAGTTTCTGCACCCCAAACGACGGTCCACTAGACGGGCCGTGTGTCAGTCCACGATCCATTGACTAGGGTCCGTGGGTCACTGCAGTCAGTTATTATTTCAGGGGCAGTTAGGTATTTTCTTAATTAATAAGTTTATATACTATGTCATTTTGTCTATATTTAGAACCCCCTATATAAGTCTTTTTACCCTCAAATTCACCCTATTTAATTCATTCTTCCTAAATCCCAAAAGAAGGCCAACTACTCTCAAATATTATCTGTCTAAAACTTGAAGAAGAAGAAAAAGAATAAAAAGAAGAAGAAGATTTTACCTACGGTTTTATGCTAAGGAACCAAATTCTCCTTTGAAAATAATCAATTGGACGTGAGGTATGGTAGCTTTCATCCATGGGTTCCTTCAATCCATGGAGTCCCCAAATTCCTCTATTTCAAATGGAAGGATTCCTGTATTAGCTAGGGTTTCCCTTAAACAACATGGGTTTTTTTGATTATTGATCTTACTGATTGAATTATGTTTAAATATGCATGGATTGATGATTTACAATGCTTTTATGATGTTTCCCATATAACCCATGCAAACCCCCATGTTTTCCAGATTGTGATCTCATTGATTTGGGTTGTTGATTATGAAAGATGAGTATTATGATCTAAAGCATGAAGTAATAGAATTACTTGAATTTATGATAAAATCCCTATCTAATGCTAGAATTCTAGATTTGGTGATAGGAAGTAGCTTTAAACCTTGAAAGGGAAAAGTATGAGTTTATGCATGATCTTATGAAACCTATGTAAATGCTTTGAGCGTGCTTTGAGAGAAAAGTGCCAATGTTGTTGTTGTTGTTGAAAGGATATTCTCATAGAACACTTACAACCATGATGTGAAGGGTTTTCTCACATAGAAAGGATTATTAGGTTGAAAGGCTATTCTCACCTAATTGAGTCAATGAATAAGAGCTATCCTAATGAACTAATTGGATTGACAAATTGACATGCCTTTCCATGGATAATGAAAATAAGTAAGAAAATACTATTTCGTGGGAATTAAACTTAGAACCTATAGATATTGACCTTCAGATGGAAGCTCTCCCATGAGTAGAGGCCGGGTTTCTAGTAGCAATCTCCTTATCCCATAACTATGTGCCCCCATAGGTTAATTATCTAGTAGATCCACTTAAGCTGGATGTTCATGGTTCTACCTTAGGCAAGTAGAACACCCCTTTTTGGTGTGTGAAACACTGGGTGATCATGTTTTAGCTCACATGATCTATATGTCGGTGAAGGCTAATTCTCCCAAAAAAAGATGACTAATGAACTACGGTTACTTAAGGAACTATCTCATATGTTTTCAAAGACTTAAAGTTGATTCAGTTTGCATTGACTATGATGTTATTACCTATGTTTTCCAACTATTTCCACTATGATGTTTAAACTTGGTAAATTGCTTATCATGAAATTAAATGTCCTTTTGAGCATGTTTTAAATGTTTTTATGAATAGCAATCATACTTAGTGCAGTTTTGTACTAACACATACTCTTGCCTACATTCTAACAAATGTAGGGTCCGACAGGGAGGGTTTCCATTCTAGGGGCTTGAGCTTGGACTTTGATCTCTTTCTGAGCTTGGTGAGTCCTCATGGTTGAAGAACGGACTTTCCTTATTGTACTTTCACTTTTGTATTTCCTTTTTGAACATTATGTATGGGCTAGGCCCACTTTTATTTGATTGTAATAGATGGCTTTGTGGAGACATGAGTTAGACTTCTGCTTTTCTATAAAGATGTTTTGGACCTAAATGTGGCTTTACTTTTTATTGTTCTAATAATTTATGTTATGACGACTAAGTGGCTTGTATGGAGTCCTTCGCGGTTCTATACGCCATGTTAAATCTAGGGGGTACCCCAGGGTCGTGACAAATGGCGTCAATACATTGAATGTATGAACATGTAAGGGTAACTCTAAAGATTAAACATAACCTAGAAATGATAAAAAGAAACATACTTACCTCATCTAATCACACTCAACTCGACTCAACTCAAGGATACTCGACTCAAAGATACTCAACTCAACTCAAGAATAAAGCAATAATAAAAGATGCAATATATGAAAAAGTTTTAAAACAGTAGATAATAACTCAATCGTATGTAAAAGATACAATATAACTCAATTGTATGTAAAAATGCAATAGTAACTCAATTGTATGTAAACCTACAATAATAACTCTTATATGTCAGATTCTCTAACCAACAACCATTACTATGAGCTACGTGATGATACAACGCCTCGCCGATGCTGCCAGAACTGTCCTATACCTTGCCGGAGTAAAGAACATCCTCAACTAATTGGATCTACTTAGCTATGCTTAAAAGCAAAAATCAATCATCTAAAAAGTATGACTCTTTCCCCATGTAGGCATACAAGGTTTATGATGATTTTGAGTTGTCTGAACTCATCCCCATAGCGGTGCTCAATACTACATCCATCAATATATAACCCTTGCTCAAATGTTTGAAAACATCACTCTTCCTCAATTTGAGATAATTATTCAAAAGATCCTCTTAAAAGAGGTGCTACTCAATATTACTCATAAACTCATGTAGAAATCAATGTTTCTCTCAATTTAAATGTAAAAGTGTTATGTGCTTGGGAATACTTAGTTTTCTTATACTCATATTGAAATATGAAACTCAACTCTCCTCATCCTCATTTAGTCAAGTCTTAAAAAAATTATAATTAATTGTAAAAGACTTCTCAAAATAGGGTTCCTTCCGAATTATGGATGTGAATGACTCAATTCAAGAGTTTCAATAACCATATATAGAATTCAATAACTCAAGGACTCAATGACACTACTTATCTCAAGAATTCTCGACTCATAGGGTTCATGTAGAATTATGGGCACGAACGACTCCACTCAAGGAACTACATGTATAACATATAAAAATCCCATAATTAGGAAACATAATTTTTAAAAGGATTAGGAACTTAGAACTTGAAGACACTACTCCTCTAAAGAACACTCAAATTGATTGAGTTCATGAAGAATTATGGACATGAACAGCTCGACTCATGCTCTCGAAGAAACTTGAAAGAGAATCGTAGAAGATGAACCCTAGCCTTAACGTTTCTTGAAGTTTCTTGACCATAAAATATTTTGAGTGAATGAGAGGGCTTGATTATGAAAACTGATTTCTATACACATTTAGGGTAATTTAGATGACTTCCTAAGGGTTTTTGGGACTAAAATACCCTAAAATAAATAAATAGAACGAGTTGGAACTCGGAATAATTTTCTGAAATATCCTGGAAACTAGTAAGCTAAACTAGAGAGTTCTAGAGCCTTGTGTTAGGGTTTTAAAATTTGATATGAGAGTTAGAGTAGTAAAATGACTTCCCGTACTTAGAATAAGGGTTTTAGGGTTAGGGCATCAAGGTATAACTGCCCAAGGACCAACCAAGGGGTCCTTGAGGAGGACCCCAAAACAGCCCAAAATCTGTCCAAAACAGTGGCCTCCCATGAAGGCCATCCACGAGCCGTGGATGGACCCACGCCCAGTGGGAAGGGGTCATGGGTCAAGGTCTGACCTCCCTGAAACTTTCCAGCCCCAGACCCTCACCCACGAATGACCAGTATGGTCAGTAGATCCACCCACGGTCCGTGGGTGTGGTCTCTTGGGTGGGGCAGATTTTTACTAATGTTGTTTTAAGTTTGGGGCTTAGGGGTTAATTGGTAATTAGTTAGGGTTTAAGTGAGGTCGGTTATTAAGTTATTAAACCACCTATATAATCCTAATAGACCCCTAAACTAAGTCAATTAAATCACTCTTCCAAGACCCCAAATTCTCTCAAGAAATTCTCTCTCTAGAAGTGCAGGAGAAGAAGAAGAGAAGAAAGCTAGGGCAGATTTCTTCCATTGATGCAAGATTGGCGAGGGCATTGAATTAAGGTATGCTAGCTTATTTATCTATGGTTTCTTTCACCCATAGAGTCCCCTTGGATTTCCCCTAATTGTGAAGTCAAAACCTAATTATATCAAGGGTTTCTTCCTACATTGTGGGTAGTGTTTAAGTATGATTCCAATCAAGTGGATAATACTTAATTATGATTGATTTAGCATTGAATTATGATATTATGAAGAATTCATGTGATTTCTATGGTTAACCCTAGTCTAATTGATGAATTTGATATTGTATGGGTTTATGCCATGAAAGGTGAAATCAATGTCATGTGTAGTAATTGTTCAAAATTAGGAATATATAGACATGAATTGAACTAGAATTTATTGAATATGAAGGATCATAACTAGTAAAATTGAAATGGAACCTTTATGATCAATTGTGACTAGAATCACCTACTAATGAAGGATGTGATTAGATTACTTTGAAATCTAGGTATAATAATGATAGTAAGGAGTAGAGCTTTGAGAGTAAGTCTTGTACTCATCAATGGTAGGACTTTGAGAGTAAGGCTATTAAGATGTGATCTTGTTGTGTATTGTTGGAAGCATATTCTCATTTACACACTTAGGCATAAAATATGCTAGGAGATACAAGGTTCTCTCACATAGAATGATTCTAGGTCGAAAATTTTATCACCTAAAATGAATCAAAGAATTGTTAAATTAGAATAGCTTGAAGTTGTGACATATGTTCCCTTCATGTATAGCTTGACTTGGTAAGACAAGACCAAGATTGGTAGCTTAGGATTGAGGATCCATACCCTCCTCAAAGTAGCTTGACTTAGCATTGTAAGATGCATTTCATGGTAGCTTGAGTTAGGGATAGTCATGGTAGCCTAGGATTGAGGATCTATACTCTCCTAAGGGTAGCTTGAACTAGCATTTTTATGATTCCTTCATGATAGCATGATTTGGTTTGGCTAAGACTATTTCATGGTAGCTTAGGATTGAGGAATCATACTCTCCTAAGGGTAGCTTAGGATTGAGGAATCATACTATCCTAAGGGTAGCTTAGGATTGAGGAATCATACTCTCCTAAGGGTAGCTTACATTACCATCTTAGTGTGCTTGTAAGGGTAGCATGACTTAGTTGGTCTAAGACTATTTCATGGTAGATAGGATGGAACACTTGTACCCTTCTTAGAATATCTTGGGCTTCCATAATAGTGTGCCTTTGAAAGGTAGTTAGTTTAACATAATATAGTTATGTTAGCAAGATGACTAGCTTGGTCTAGCCTAATAGGGTGCTATTCTTTGGTAGTCTAGAATGATAAATAGTAATCATTTGAGTATTATAGCCTAAGGTGGTACTTAGAGTGAATGGTAGTATTGGATGATATTCATACATTGCACAAGTATGACTTGAAGCTACTTATGAAGTGCTCTCTTATATAGTGTATACTTAGCTTGGGTTGTTTCTATAGTTGCCTTCCATGATATGATTGGCTTAAGATTATAGTTCCCTTGTCTATATGAAGTAAGCTAAGAATAAGACCAAATGAATGGTAAGTATGCTTTGAGGTTACTTAGGAGTATAGTACTCTTATGATAGGGAAGCCTACAACTTGACTATGCGTGTAAACTATGATTAAGATGACAAAAAAGGAATACTTAGCTTGGATTATGGGATGCTATTCATGCATTGCACAAGTATGGCTTTGAGGTTACTTGAGAATAGTCCTTTTATGATATGAATGACTAAGAGTTGAGTAAGGCTTAAATTATGCTTATGTTGGAGACTTCAGTTATGATTATGATATTGTCTCTTATGCTTATAATTGATGTTTCAGGAAGTATTTCATATGATTATGTCTTATGTTGACTAACCCTTATGATATATAATGCTAGCTAACATATTTAGTACATTTTGTATAAAATGCATACTTTTACTACATTCTCATAAAATGTAGGGTTTTGAGATTTGAGTTCCAATCTTGGTGCTAGGTTTCTAAGGTGCAAAGGAGTGATGATTTGATGAGTCCTCATAGCTTCGAGGACAAACCCACTATTTTTCCTTTTTGTCTTTTATTTTCATGTTGAGACTATTGTATGGGCTATGTCCCAAGAGTTTTATTGTAAAGTTGTATTAGATGGTTTGAGACAAAAGTGTAGTAAAGAATTCCGCTTGCATTTTATAAAGACTTCGATTATATGGATAAAAAAATTTAAATTTCCATAATTTTCTATTACCTTATGTTATGATATGCTAAGGACTTGTATGAGACCTCTTCGGTCAAGTACACCATGTTACACCTAGGGTTTACACTTCGGTCGTGACATTTTCCAGTGGGCAGTGAGGTCCACATTGGTTCCGTAACACGGAGCCATCGCAGATGTGCTTCTAGGTTCGCGCATGTTTTGTAAATCAATCATAACTGTTTACTCAAATCTCTGATTGAGGAAAAATTGGTGGTGTTGGAAAGAGGACTCGAAGGCCTTCGATTTGATAAGTTATGGACCACCCAATTCTCTATGTGCTAAAAGACATGGTTGATTAAAGTTGACCCTAAACTTAAGAAAACTGATGGGTGACTTGAATGAATTCTCTTCATATCCTTTTGAAACTTGAGGTGCTAAATCTAGTGACCTTAACACCTAAGAAAACTTAAAATTTCTAGGTAAAATCTTATTCACAAACGAAGAATGGTTCGAGTCTTAGCTAAAAGAAATTTGGGGTGTTACAATATCTCGCCCTTGGGATCATTCTTCCTCGAATGACGGTTGGACTAGGGATTGAATGGGGTTACTCTTACTAACACTTACACTTGCCTACTAACATAAGTTGAACTAACTCATACTAAGATTTGGGACTCTCGATAGCTCATAAGTCAAGAACGATGTGAGTTTGAACATAGGCACGCTCTATCTTAAGCTATTTGACATAAAACAAGGATATCTGGGCATGAAGTAAGAATAGGAATACTATGCATTGAGTGATATGACTGATAGCTTTTAAGCATAGAAACGATTCTCAATTATGCTCTCATTTCTAATAACTACACTTCATTAGCTGCATCTGAATGCTCCTACTAGAGTATATGACTTCTCTTACAAATGTCTAAGTCAAATCGCTTGCTAAGCCTAATCTCTAATTCACAAAGTGCTAAACATGAGATGGTTATACTTATCTAAACCACAATATTTAGGTTATATATCTCTATAGGGAATCTTATCCCAAGAATACTTCTCCCTATAACCACATTCAACCAATCTTGAGCCCATATCAAGAAACAACTAATGCATCATTCATTTGTTCATATGTTAATAACACCACATTCAAGCTTAGAACCCTAACAACTCAATGGTCTCCTGGTAACAAACTTTCTAAGAATTTCTCTTCTTCTCATCATCTCTACCAACTGAAATTTCACACATTATTACCAAGAATTGACTTATTACTCATCGTAAAACATTATCTCTTTTTTCCTCTACATTTATAACCTTAGATGGAATAAACACACCAGCATTATCACAATAATAAAATCACAGTCCTCTTCTCTATCATCACACCACTACTATCAACAACGCCACTCTTAACTAAAAAGGATCATTAAGAGAGATTTAGGGCAAAAGATCATAAGCATGATTCATTTGGGATATCTGATATAAGAATATGCATGACATAGCATTATGTTGCTAGCCATTAAGAGTAAATAATGATTTTGTGAGATTGTACATACTGTAAGACATTAATGCTTATATGAATAGGTTTATATCATGAGGCTGATATCCATAACTTTATTGATGAAGCTTGAGATTAATGGGCTAAAGTCTTTGCCCCTCATTCTGGAAATTGAACATCGATGTGAATCTCCCTGAAGTGTATGAGCATATGTCATGAACACAATTCTGATATAAGAGCATCATAATGGTGTTGTAATGATTGAACTTTCAGGAATACATTAGAGTATGAATGGATTGATGTACCTCCTTAACTCTTTCTGAAGAAATAACTATCTCATTCTCAACACTTGACTTAATTTTCATCTTACCATCTCCACATTAGGTTTGAAACTGACGTTTTAAAACTATGGATCTATTCCATTATCTCTAAACTAGTCTACATTTTCTTTACTCTAATATTCAAGAAAGGCTTATCTCATGTCTACTGAACTCCCCATATGCAGATACTAAGATTCCCTCTAAGACCTCTTTTTAAGATTCTTCTCTTAACCACTTCTCGTTAGCTTATAAGGTCCCTTCATCTAATTTTTAAACAAAATAAGTCTTACATTAGCCTATTCCATATTGATAGCTCAAATATACTATCCAAGCACACATGAAAATTCATAAACTTAATTCGAACCTCATCTGACTATATACGATCTCAGGTACACCTATTAAAACTCTTGTTAATCTAGTGACTTACTCATACTTCGTTTTGCTAACCTAAAAGTGAGAATCTCACTCTTTTACCCCTCATATTCATTGCAGATAATATCTTAATTCCTCACCCCTCATACTCATTGCAGCTAATATCTTAATTCCTCACCTACTCTATGTCATATCTACCATATTAGTTCTCAAAACCAACATTATCACCCTCATGTTGCCATCTTTTTCACCACAACACTCATCTCAAATTCAAATTTAGTGTCTATTATCAACCACGAGTATCAATATAATTGCTCACATACTATACTAACTAATTACTAATCGATAAAATGAAGAAACTCTCTATGTTCATTCTACCTAATTAAGAAAGTCTCTAATTAAGAATTCATGACAACTAGAAAGTCTCTATGTTCATTCTACCTAATTATAGATTACCGAAAATCCCTTTCACAACTTAAGTACTATTTACCCACTTACTATACATCGTTACTTAATTAGTTCTATAATCCTCTAAATACCATAGGGCTCTCCTTTTAAAAATCATAAGTCTAGCTTAAAGCTATCACATCATGAATGCTCCTACTCTTTTATTTAACACCTAATCTTGGCCGTTACTAACATCATGACACATCATCATAAACTCCTTTCTAGTTAAAGTATAATCTAACTCATCCATACTGGTAACTCTTACTCTACCTTCTATCATGAAATCTACACAAACTCATCACTTCTTACTCTACCCATAAAGGGAAACTCCTCATTAATAACTTTATTGGGGTCATGTCTACAATAACACTACTTTCACGGCACATGCGTTGCACGCGCGTATCATATCATATAGTATACAATATTGTAAAATAGAATTAATATTACTAAATTAATGTTTTTAGTAAATAATTATAACTGAAAGAATATTGGACAAGCGCTTTTAAATGATTAATATAGATTTTCATAGAGTTAATTATTTTTTGAGAAAAAAATGACGAGATATCATTGAAACATTTCAAAATGCATTAAAAAAAATTTAAATATGGGGAAAATGTGGTAATTCTTAAGTAGTATTGTTCTTTAATTTACTCAATTTGGTAAAGAAACTTAATCAACAAAACAGAAAAATAATATCATGATAAAAAAATGGTCAACAATAACTTTTCCTCTTGAGGTTATGACTGTAAATGATGGACACCATTTAAGTACAATTATTCTATAATATGCTAATACTTGAATTTAATATGTGCATGGCACTAAGAACGATTGTCATAAATATTTTTATATTTTACCTTTATACGTGATATATCTTTTATAATATATTATTATTCAATTAATATTTGAGTAAGGCTATGATATAGATGTAATTTTACAAAAAAAAAAGTGTACTTATATAGTGAATGTCAATACTTTTATAAGTAGAATGTTATAGAGAGAAATATATTACGTCAATAATTAGTTCTAAAGAAAATTATCCATTATTTTGCCGCATACATATCATATAGATGTAGTCTTATGAGAGTATCTAGTATCTTATAGATGTTCTATCGTGATATAAAACATTAGACTTTTTCAATTAAAAAATTAAAAGTCAAATAAAATTTAAAATATTATTTATAGAATCTTTAATTTTATTTAAGATTATTTTATGATCAATCACTATTTTCTTATCATTTTTATGTAGCTAACAAAGAATGTATCTTGTGACATAACATTTTCTTAGATCAAAATAACAGGAAATTCATACTTTAAAAAGTTCATACTCAACATAAATATAAATAAGTAAAAATATGTGGATCAATTCATATCCAATGAAGAAGGAAGATGAAAATATATGTTCATGATATATTCACCTTAGTGTTTCATTTGATTGAAATCTCTTGCCACCAACACTTTACTTCCTCCATTCATTTTTACTTACATATCTATTAAAAAATAATTATTATCATGGTTATATTATCATATAATAAGTAAAAGTGAAAATCTATTTTTGAAACAGTAGACTTAAAATCAAAACTACTAATTCAATGGACTACGTTGATGCCTGATGTTTTAGAAAAATTAGGAAGAAACTCCTTCATTTGATGTTAAAAGAATAAAAAATGGAAGTACAAAAAAGAAATATCTTACTCCAATCATGTGCCTTTTTATTATTTGTTTATTATTATTGTTTCTCTCACATCTTTATCTATTTATTTTATTAAAAAAAAAAATCAACAATGTGTGTAAATAAATTCTCTGTTGAATGAAAACAAAAAAGAAAGTTATTGAAGAAACAAAATAAGAAAAATAAATAAAAATCCCCGCGCACTAAATATAGAAAATTTCTGTGTGAAGCAAACTTCATAGATAATTGCATATTTCTTTGTTCTCTTCTTTACTTCTTTAATAGAAAGTCAATAACTAAATTCCAATGCTCTGAACTTCGGCAAAACATATCAATGGATTGGGGATGAATCATTTATAAAATTTTTAAATGATCTCAAATTGTCACAATAAAAGAGATCCACAAGAATTTATAAGGAGTTAATGGTTGTGATTTATGATCGAAGAAACACGAAGGTAGATATTGTTGTGACTATTCGTAGGAAATTAGTCTTTTTTAATGAATAAAACATGTAGGTTAATTAAAGAGTATTAATGTTCTAAAATGATATAAATAATATTGATGTATGTATGTGATGAAAATCGTTAGAGGAAAATATGAGTGTGAATTAATGAATGATTTGCTACAATTTATTCACCAACTCTTTCTTATGTGGTACCTCCAATTTCGTTAGGTTTCAAACTTAATCAACTATTGCAAATAACAGTTGATATTTTTTAAGAAGAAGAGCATAAAACCTAAAAAAATTGTCGTTTAAAAGTTAGAGGAAACCCCTCTATTTATACCAAACAAATAGTAGTATGAATATGTTCGAATTGTGCGTTATAAGATGAGTCACAACCCTTCAAAAATGTCTCTGCTCATCGGAAAAGATTTAACCCTTTGAAAATTTTACAACTCATCAGATAAGGCACAACCTTTTGATAAAATCACAGTCTTTTGGAAAAGTCACAACTCATCGAAAATGTCACAACCCTTTGGAAAAGTCACAACTCATCACAAAAGTAACAATCCATTAATGTGAAAAGGTATCAACTTTTATTATAACATAATTAAATAAATTGAGCATTTTTAATTGGGGGTTATAGTAATGCAACATTCATGTTTGAGAGGTCATGCTTTTAAGCTAATAGAAATAGATAGATATGGATAGATAGATAACTAGCCTCATCTCTATTTCCCTTTCTTAGATTAAGGAACCTTTGCATGCATTCTTCAAATTTAAGGGCACTTTTACTACTACTGCTTATAACCTTGAAAGTCATACAATCATTTTGGGTGAAAAAATTACCCAAGTTCTACGATACACTTCCTCATAAGGGTCTCAATTGAAACAAGGTTTAGAGAAGAGAGAACATCTCACTTTTAGCTTGAATGCACCATTCATATGAATAAGAGTGCATTCTCTCGAAACTCAACACTTAACTCACTCATCGGCTTATCTCAAGCCCCTCTACAGTCTCATGACTTCCTCAAGTCTTTTGCTAAGAATAACTCATCCATTGCCGGGAGTGATGGCAAAGAATTTAGTTTTTGAAGTTAGTTTGTGAACTTAGTTAGTTGTAGTCGATTGTTGTTTGTTTGGTGTTGTTGTTTTTCTCATTTACAAGTAGAACCATTAGTGATATTGGAAGTAATGATGCTAGTCCATCTTGACAAATTGATGACATGGGAGATGTGAATGACATGCATGTGAATGTCGCTCAACACAAAGGAGCAATCCGATTATCTTGAACTAGTGGGAGAGTTATGTTCCATGTAACTGGAATGATTCTTCATTTACTATAAAGGAGAGAAATGTTTGGGGGACTTTCTCATGAATATCACCTATGAACGTCTCTGAAACTTTGTGGATATATTTGTGGGCCGTTTGTCTTCAATAACATCTCACAAGAATCTATTTGGCTAAAACTATTTCCATTCTCCTTGACAGGGGAAGCTACTGGATAGTTGGCCAAACTACTAAATGATTCTTTCACTTCATGGGAGGAACAAACTGAAGCGTTCCTTGAGATATTTTTCCCTCCATCGAAAAATTATAAAACTTAGAAACAACATCCAGAATTTCAAAAGAGTGGTAGGTGAATGAGCCTCTTCATGAAGACCTAGTTGTGGTTTCAAAAGTTGTTGCTACAATTTCCAACACATGCTGTTTAGGACAATCTGCTCCTCCAACATTTCTATGTAGTCTTGATTCAATAAACAAACGATTGGCTAACTAACTTATCCAAGGTGGGCTGATGCGACAACTATTCAACAAAGCATGGCATATAAGGGAGGATCAAGTATCTTCTCTACACTTGAGTGTGGTGAAGGAACAAATTGGAATGGATCTTGAGCGTGATAAGAACATGGCTAAAATGATGACCCAACTTGAATTGATGTCCAAATGTTTCATAGGAAGTGGATAAAACTTGTACATGTGGTTGATACAAACAGTCGATAGCGCTCGGATGATATAAAATTTGAGGCATTGTACAATGAAGAAGTTAATTACATGGGGAACAAATTAGGTGGGAACCAAGGTTGGAAGAAGGATCGATACAACGGTTGGAGATATCATGGTGCGAATTGGAGAAATTGTAATGTTGTAAAAGCTAGGCACCTTCCACCTCATGATCGTCCCAAACCAAAAGAGCAAGCTGGACCTAATATAAACCAAACCGATGACATTCTAACAAGGATCTTCAACAAGGTTGAAGGGTCTGACGAGGTGTTTATGGATTTGAAAAATGTCTTCTCCACTTTAACTCAAACGGTTACTTTTCAATTCATTTCAATGAAGAAGCTCAATTACCTTCCTAAGGTCGCCTAACCTATTAGGCAAATCGCCTAACCTATTTGGTGAATCACCTTCCTAGTCGGTGAACCTTAGAACATGATTTTAACTATTTTTGTTTTTGAACTTAGTTTCAAATAACCTTCACCCAATTTGTGTTTTGAATTGTTGTGCCTTGCAGGAAATGGCCAAATCCAATTAAAAGAGAGTAGTCTCCTCATACTTTGAGAGAGAGTCTACTCCTCCACCCCTATGAACAGAAATAGGGCGATTACAATCAATGAGTCCTCAATAAAAATCTACTGCATGCTTTTCTACGTGTGTGAGTGAGGTACCTACAAATGTGGTGCCAATGAAGAACGGTCATCCAGTTCATGGTGTGAGAAACCTCTGAATCACTTGCCTTCAATGTTCTGTAAATCATAGCTCCAAGACCCCTCAATGGGCTTAAGGTAGTATACCCCGCCCTATGGGATACCATTAAATTCCATGGGTTTAAGCGCTTCACAAGAGATTAACTTCCGTATGTCCCAGCTTGGCTAAGAGAGTTCTACACGGCCTATACAAAGGCCTTGCAAAAGGAAAGACATAGATTGGAGACCCTTAGAGGAAGTTGAGGTCTGAGGGAAGATTGTGTAGTTCCATATAGGTGCACTCAATGATATCCTGGCACTAAGGGCAATAAGGTCGTCTTGTAAAAGTTCTAGATGAACGAGGACTTAGATGCACTCAAGGGGTTGTTGGCACTCATCTTTTATATTACTCCTCCGTGGATGGCTAACAAAAAGAAAAGTTGAGAGAAAGTAAATAAAGATTGCCTCCTAGTATTGGTTCTGGTTATAAGTAAAACCCTCGTGCCATCCAAGAATGATTCCATCCTCTGACATCGAAAGGCCATCTTAGTGGGTAGAATTATTGACCAAACAAAGATTCATGTCAGTGTTATTATCAAGAATGAGATGTTGATGAGATTTTGCCAGGTACAGACCTCTCTCTTAGTCCCTGTCTTGATCACACAACTCCGTGAGGTTGCCAAACTGCCTTACAAAGAGTTTATAGGTCTCGGAGTTACCCCTGGCTCCTACAATGATATTAAGAGGATATAGGTAGATTATTTGAGAGATGATGCAGTGAGGAGGAAGCGACCACCGCCCGACACCACTCCGGTAGTGGATTCCACTGCTGCTTATCTTGCTTCTTCTATGGACCCTTTAGGTAAAATTTAACCCTCATCCATGGCTTCTACATTAGCCGCTCCCTCTACCTCTTCTACAACTACCTCGACCTCTCTTTACCCATTCCTTCATATACCAGAATGGTAACCTTGACTAATCTGTGAATTCTAGGGCATCTAATATTCGGAGTGAGTTGTCTATGACTATTGAGAGGGATATTGAGCCTTTGATGTTCCCATTTAATGGTGAGATTGTGATACATAGGAAAATTCTAACATCATATAAGGAGAGGTTGGACAATATCAACACTAGAGTTGAGTCTAGAGAGATGAGTGAGAGAAACTCTAATGTGCTGAGTGAGTTTATTTGAGAGGTAGCTATTCTTGGGGTTGATGTGGACCACCTGAGATCCATTGATATATCTATGTTCTGGGGCTGATGTTCCCTTTCCCGAGATGCTTTTGTTTACGCCTCCTTCCAAGCCGAGAGCTGATGCACCTGGTTGCGTAGCTGAGTAGCCAGTTGATGTGGATGATAAGGTTGCTGGTGATGATGATTTTGAGGAGAAAAATGAGGAGGAGTGTATGAGAGAGGATAATTAGAGGATGGTTGAGACCTTGACAGTGCTGCAACAGATTGAGGAGTCGATAATGCACGTGATGATTCAGAGATCTCATTTAGAAACTTCCATTATTGGCACTAGTAGAGTTTCTTCAGACTCCACTATTCCTCCCACAAAAGTGCATGGCGCTGATTCCCGATTAATGCTATGGTGCATGCCAATGTTTCAATTTTTTCTTGTACTGATGCCCAAAATGATGTCATCCCCTCTAAGCCTCAAGATTAGAGTACTTCAAAGGCATAGCCTGTTGAGGGAATCTTTTTTCTCATTTCTCCTCCCATACATGCTTTTGAAAGCATTGAGGACATTTCTAGGAATTTTTTGTGGGCTGAGGGCACATGTTCCTATATTCCCTTTTTTTATTGTATTATGTTATATAAACTTTATTTTTAGATATTGTTGTATTTTGGTTTTTAGGATAGTTTATGGTTTTGATTTAATTTTGTTTCTCTCTACCCACTGCCCTATGATTTTTGAGTTTTGAAATGATTGAGAATTTTGTGTTTTCTTGTTAATGTTCGGGGATCGATTGTGTCCAATATCAATGTCTTGGATAGTACTCTTGATAAAAAAATGTGTTTTATGTTAATGTATAAATAAGAAATAAATGTGTCTTTGCTTGTGAATGATCTTTTTTATTCTTATTTCAACTAGTTCTGTATTGAAGTGAGTCTTGCAATGAGCATCACATGCAAGCTTCTTGATTTTGCAGAGTTGTTCTAAATTATTGTGTTTGAAGTGCCATGAGTGGTGAGGTCCTACTTGAAAGCATGCTTGTTGATTCCTATAATTTGCCTGTTTAGTCTAATTGTCTAGCCTTGGTGATTGCAAGAAATGATTTTGGGCATAAATTTTGAGACGAAAGCCAATTATCCATACCTTTTGTTACTACCTTGTGAGGGTGTGCTACCATCTTGGCACCATTTGATCCAAACCATTTTCTATCAAACTATTTGAAACCTTTTGAGTCAAATTGTTCCTAACTTCTCACCCATACTTCATTTTTTAATCATCGGTCTATTTGAATAGAAAACTTAGGCCAAAATCCTAAGTTGGGGGTGTGGAAAGAAAGGAGGAAAGAAAGCCAATTGGAAAGTGAAGAAAGAAAAGTGAGACCTAACTTGGAAATTTGTTGGAAAAAAAAGGAAGCCCTCCTTAGACAAAAAAAAGAAGAAGAAAGAAAACGTTTTAAAATTGAAATGAAAAAGAAAGTGTGATGAAAGAAAAGGGGTGTCTAATAAATTGAGTGAATAATTGAGGTTTGAATCTCCAAGTGAAAAGAATTAAAAGAATTTTAGAAGAGGTGAAGATGAGGAAAATAATGCTTTGAAAAGGTGAAGTCAGTAAGTTAAAATGACCATACCTTTACCCTCAGTCCCATTACAAGCCTAAAAACCCTTAAGATCTTGCATAAGGTACGTTGTGTGATGATAGGAAAACACAGACAAACCTATGGGGTGATGCTTGCATGTATTTATCTTTTGGAGAGTAAGATTTGTATTGATTCATAACATCTTTATTGATACGCTTTATAAGAGAAAGGAATCAGTTTTTATGTGAGGACACTTGAATGCATAATGTTGAAACATGTTTTTGCATTTGAAATGAAGCACTAGTGAGATTGCGCTTGGATTGATATTGGCTAGTCATCAATTGAGGCTTTTTGAGCATGATTGGGTGTTGAATATACTTGATAGTTCTCTTGTGGTGGCACTTTCATATTGAACTAATTGTATTATTGATTTACTTGAGGATAAACAAAAGCTTGATGTGTGGTAGATTTCCACTCATTGAGGCATTTTTAGTTCAACAATTAGTGTCCTCAATGCCTAATTGTGTCATTTTCTAATGATATTTTGATATTTTGCAGCGATGAAGGTTATCGGTTAAGGCAAAGATGAATATATAAAAAAATGACAAAAAACGTTGAAAGAAGTACAAACTCCCAAATAGTGGTCACTTAACAAAGAGGGCGGATTGCCCAAGTCATCCGACCTTACCCAAGTTGACAGTGTTCGCAGTTGAAAATATTCAAGGTAGGTTGGCATACTAAAGATGAGATGATTATTTGTCGAAGCTGAATGGGCGAACTAGAAGTCCATCGCCGAAGGTAACAAACTTTTGAGTTATAATGAAAGCTTAAAAGGAGAAAAAGGTGGCAATCCACCAAATGTGAAAGGCTGACTCGATCTAGTTCACCAACTGAGGTTCAAACACCTGAAGCCTAAAGCTAAGGCAATCAGTGATCAATTGAATCGATAAGCGAGCCCGACTAATGTCGTCGAACAGATCGAAAATATAATTTTGAGCTAATTTTGGGGAAACTATAAATATTCCGAAGGAGAGAAAAAAAGATATCAGTTCTTTGCATTTTAGAGATTAGTCTTTCTATGAGACTTTGTATGATTTTTGAGATTAGTCTTTCTATCCTTTGAGAAATATTCTTAGATTTGAGGCTTTTTGAACAACCTTGTAATTGATATTTGAGGGTTCAAATCAAAGTTGGTGTTGAAGATTGTTGCTTAATTTCAAATCTCCAATGGCTGAATACATAATTGGTATACTTTATTTTTCTTTTATGATATTTGGCTAAAACCCCAATTCAATGGGTTCAATTATGGGGCTGGGTGTTGATTTAATTTAGTTGGTCTTATGTCTTGCTCTATTTTACTACTACATATTAACTGATTTGAGGTAATTAGCATGGGTTCAATTTATGGGTTAAGGTTGCAAACTTAATCCCAGTCTATATATTTGATTGATGCTCGCATGAGATATTGAAGTGGGTAATTAGCTTGGTACATGTAATTTAGGGTTAATTTATATAGTTTGCTCGAAAATTTTTTTGTTTCAATTCTAGTTGCCAAATCTGCTCAAAAAAAATATTCTGGTAAGGTATTGAGTTGATTCGTTATTCACATTAATGAGACCAGAAGGAGATTCTATGATATAAGTATTTGAGATCGAAAGAAGATTAGTGTCATTGAAGATTACCCAGCCTATCCATGATTGTTTAACACTTTTGAACAAGCACATGTAACCCTATTTGATATTTATACCAATCCCCACATCCCTAGATTGTCTCTTACTTCTTTGAATTCCGTAATTTTAGTTGAATTGTGATACTTTATTGTGACGACTTGGTTATGTCGTTATATAAAAGCCAACGGGGAAAATTTTTGGGTCGGAAAACTGTTTTGTAGTATCTTAAAATTTCCCAATCTAGTCCAGATTTTGACGAAATCGGAGTCATAAAGGTGTAGGGAAATTTGGTAACAATCGGGTGAGTTAATTATGATTTTGATTGAATGAGTAGTTAGATCATTAAAGAACACGTATGACTTTACAAATTTGAATTCGGGTGAGTAGAACTCCCAAAATTGATCTTAGCGTAGAGGGTATTTTCTTAGCGTCGTGGGTTACACATGTGTTGTGGAATGGGGATTTTGGAATTTTTTAATTAGCTCCCTATCTCGTGCAATCCGCCTTGGCAGGGAATTCGGTCTTTCTGTCGAGGACGCAGTGGTGGGGTGGTGGCCGCTGTAGCGGGCTCAATGCGACTGAAGGTCATTAATAAACCCCTAAACGACCTTATTTGGCACTTTTTGATTTTTAGAGCTAAGGAACGAACCCAGGTGACTCCTACTCGTTTTCACCATTCTTGTGGCTAAAGGTAGGATTTTCAGTCCTCGAATCCATTTTTGGATCTGTCAAACGTAATAGAATGGGTGAATATTGATGGGGGAGGGTTTTGTTATAGATTCTATGGTGGAAACAACCCTAATTTGGATAATTGAGATAATGGGTTTGATCTAGGGTACATAGAATTGTTAATAATTCGAGTAATTATTGATTGTTTATTGATTCCCGTATTATATTGATTGTTTGTAGACCAAAAACAAGCGGAATGAATCCGAAAAGGGAAGGATCAAGTATCTTAGGATTTCAAGTTTGTTTCGAGGTAGGTGATGGTTGTGATTCTATGATTGTGTGATGTATGTTTGTTTTTGCTTCATTATGATACATGTATGTATATGAATGTTGCATTATTGATCACACTTGTTGTAACTGAGATAGATCCATGATGATTGCCATGAAATCCTGACTTAAATGTATGATCTTGAAGATAGACTTGTGATTGTGATTGTGGTGTGTGAATGGGATAGGTTGCCACGTTTCGGTATAACAAACTTGGATCGGTTGCCACGTTTTGACATGCTAAGTGTTTGGGTTTGGGTTCCATGAGAGGACCAATGATTTGATATAAAATGTGAAGTTGCTCGTTGTTCGTAAATGTTGATAATATTGTATATGTTGATATATATGCACGTGATTGTAGTGTTGTCTTGACTTGCTTATGTTACACTTAGTGGGATAGCCACGTGATCCTACCAATACATTGTGGTTGTGTACTGATACTAGACTTGCTCTTATTTTTGTTGAGTACAGGTCATCTTCAAGCGACTACTGACAGACTTCGCTTAGGAGATCAATGATTGTTTGAATTCAAGGGTAAGTCAATTCTTCCGGGCTGCCATGGGTTTTCTTTTGTCCATGTCCACCATTTTTGGACTTACACTTATGTTCTAGTTAGTTGATTAGTTCATTAGATTGGGGTTACATCCTTTCTTGTTTAGACTTGGTTCATGTAAGATGTTTTGGTACATTGAATTTCATGCTCTAGGTTATTCTTTTGCATTGTTAGTTTATTATTGTTAGACTTTTGTTAGAGTTTATGTGAACTCTATTTTTCTTTCCTTAGTATTTGACTTAAATGCCTTAGTTATTGCTTTAGTTGCTTGGTTTGGGTTGTATTAGTGGTTCTCCCACCGGAGTGTTAGTGTGGATGCCAGTCACGATGGTCTGGGTCGTGACAAAGTTGGTATCAGAGTCTAGGTTTGTTGATCTCGATGTACCAAAACGAGTCTAGTAGAGTCTCGTGGAATGGTACCGGGATTCCTTTACTTTTTCTTGAGAGGCTATAGGACTTTAGGAGATCTCTCTATTTTCTCCTGTCTCCTTCGTGCTATAACTTGATTCCAATTGGTATCTATCGATTCAAGTTGGTTTCTAACCTCCTTCACTTTTTTGTCAGCAGATGGTTAATACTAGGTATAATAACGTCAGGCCTATGGTCCCGTCAATGCTCCAACTCAAGAATTTGCAGCGAGAGGTCGCAATCGAGGCAGGGGTAAAGGAAGAGCTGGGGGTAGAGGCAGTAGGAGAGTACCGCCTGCTATGAATGAGGTACCGGTTGAAAATGCACCTATGAATGAGAACCCTAATACGCATCATGAAGAAATTGATGAGGAGAATGTTGAGGATATGGGACAAGAGGAAGAGGTGTAGGCTGAGACTACTGATGTTCCCCCCATAGACCCAGTGTTAGCTCGACAGATCATGTCACTTTTGAAAGGATTGGTTGGTCCTGGAGTGCTTCCTTCGGTTCAAGCAGCTCACTCTTACTAATCCTCCTGTTGCTAGCACTGCACCCAAGGTGGAGTGGGACTAGGGTAACGATGCTTTCTTTGGTCCTTTGTTGGGTAATGTTATGACTGGTAATGAGCATGAAATGTTGACTATGATTTTGAAGCTAAAGCCTAATGTGTTTCTTGGTTCTGAGAATTAGGATGCGTATGAGTTCATTCTGGATTGGTATAAGAGGCTTGATAAGTTGGGTATTGTTCATCAACATGGGGTTGAGTTTGTGTCTTTTCAACTTCAAGGTAAGGCCAAACGGTGGTGGAGAGCGTATATGGAGTGCAGATCTTCTACTTTACCTACACTTACTTGGACCCAATTGCATGCTCTATTTCTAGAAAAGTATGTGCTTAGAACTTTGAGAGATCGTAAGAAGGATGAATTTATGGCTTTCGAACAAGGTGGAATGTCTGTGGCTACTTATGAGGCCAAGTTCCATGTTTTATCTAGATGTGCTACTCAATTGGTGACTACTGAGGAAGATAGGATCCGCTTATTTATTAGGGGACTAGTTCTGAGTTGCAAGTAATATGTTCATATGATTTCTGTCGGGAGGAGCTTTAATTAGGTAACAGATTATGTTAAGAAAGTGGAGGGGGTGAGGCGAGACGGTCTGGCTAAGGCATTGTCTAAAATGGCCAAGAACTCAAGTAACTTTCAAGGTTCTTATTCTAGAGGTTCAGGGAGGCCAACACTGGAAGCCAAGCCAATTCAGTCCACTATGCCCGCCTCTAAAGGTAACTACTTGGAAACTCTATCTTATAATTTTCAGGATAGTCACGGAATCGCACCTTCGACGGGTGGCAGACCATCTTTCGATCATACTTGCTACAATTGTGGAGAACCTGGGCATATGAAGGGAGATTGCCCCACTCGCGTGTATTAGATATCGTGTAACAACCTTCTAGAGCAATGGTACCCGCGGGGAATGGTAATAATGGTAGAGGACGTCCATAAGGTGGGCGAGGAGGTGATCAACAAGGTCGTTGAAGTAGAAGAAATGGTGGCGGAGGTAGGGGTAACGCGCAACCAGGCAGGGAAGTGGCTCGTCAAGATGATAGGGCTCAATGTTATGCTTTTCCGAGCAATAATGAATCAGAGGCGTCTGACACAGTGATCACATGTACTATTTTTGTCTGTGACCGAAGGCTAATGTGTTGTTTGATCCGGGTTCTACTTATTCATATGTATCTGCGAGATTTGCCTCAAATTTTGATATGATTTGTGATATTCTTGATGCCCCTATTCGTGTGTCTACCCTAGTTGGAGAGTAAATCATAGTTACCCATGTCTATCGTGCTTGTCCTATTTTGTTTATAGGATTTCAGACTTGGGCTGATTTAGTGATTTTGGATATGATTGACTTTGACATATTCTTAGGCATGACTTGGTTGCCCCCATATTATGTTGTGCTTAATTGTAATACTAACTCCGTAACTCTAGAAATTCTGGGAAGGGAATAATTAGAGTGGGCAGAGGTGTACAACCCTAAGAGTAGGGTTGTTTGACTTATTTGGCTCCTATTAGGGATGTTGAGATTGAGGCTCCATCCATTAAATCTATTCCCGTGGTGTCTGAATTTAGTGAAGTGTTTCCTAATGATTTGCCTGGTGTACCTCTGGATAGAGATATAGATTTTTGCATTGATTTAGAGCCTGGTACGCACCCCATTTCTATCCTTCCATTTCGCATGGCTCCGACAGAATTAAGAGAGCTGAATGCTCAAATCAAAGAGCTCTTTGATAAGGGATTTATGCATCCTAGTGCTTCCCCATGGGGTGCTCCAGTTTTGTTTGTGAAGAACAAGGATGGTAGTATGAGAATGTGTATATATTACCTGCAATTGAATAGGGTCACTATTCGAAATAAGTATCCCTTGCCTCAAATAGATGATCTTTTTGACCAATTGCAAGGTGCAGTATTTTCGCTAAGATTGACCTAAGATTCGGTTACCATCAATTAAAAATTAGGCCGAAAGATGTGCCTAAGACGACGTTCAGATCTCGTTATGGGCACTATGAGTTTTTGGTTATGTCTTTTGGTTTGACCAATGCATCTGCAACTTTCATGAGTTTAATGAATGGGGTGTTCAAGACATTTCTTGATTCTTTCTTCATAGTCTTTATTGATGATATTTTGGTTTATTCAAAAGTAAGGAAAAGAATGCCGACTATCTTCGTATTGTTTAGGTATTTTTGGAAAGCAAAGGTTGTATGCAAAAAATTGTAAGTGTGAATTTTGGTTGACTTCGGTAGCATATTTGGGGTATGTAGTTTCAAAAGAAGGGGTAATGGTAGATCCTCAAGAGATTGAGGCGGTTAAGAATTGGGTTCGGCCTAGCTCTATGATGGATGTAAGGAGTTTTGTTGGACTCGCTAGTTATTATCGTCGATTTGTGAAGAACTTTGCTTCTATTGTCATATACTTGACTAATTTGACCAAAAAGGAGATACGATTTGAATGGACTGGAAAAATGTGAGGAGGGCTTTCAAAAGCTCAAGACTCTCTTGACAACCGCGCCTATTCTAGCATTACCAGTTGAAGGTAAAAATTTTATTGTTTATTGTGATGCTTCACATTTTGGTTTGGATGATGCATGATAAGAATGTTATAGCTTATGCTTCGCGTCAATTGAAGGTACATGAGAGGAATTATCCAACACATGATTTAGAGATGACAACGGTAGTGTTTTCTCTTAAGATCTAGCGGCATTACCTTTATGGTGTTAAGTGTAAGGTATTTACTAATCATCGTAGTTTGCAGCATGTGTTCAGTCAAAAGGATGTGAATTTAAGACAGCGAAGGTGGATGGAGTTACTTAAAGATTATGATGTGACTATTCAATACCATCAGGGCAAGGCTAATGTGGTGGCAGACGCTTTGAGTCAAAAAGTGGTGAGTGTGGGTAGTTTAGCTTGCTTAAGTATAACCAAGCGACCTTTGGCTAAGGAGATTCAGACCTTAGAGTATAAGTTTATGCAGCTGGGCATCTCAGAAAGAGGTGGGGTATTATCTAGCATTGAAGCGAGGGCAACTTTCATTGAAGAGATCAAGGCCAAACAATTTGAAGATTAGAATTTGGAGGAACTTAGAAAGAAGACTGCGGTTGGTAAGGCACAAGAGACCACTCTTGATGTGGATGGTTTGCTCAATTTTAAAGGGAGAATATGTGTTCCTAGAGTAGATGACTTGATAGAAAAATTGTTGACAGTCTCATGGTTCGCGATATTCTATTCATCCGGGTGCGACTAAGATGTATGGAGATTTGAAGCGAATTTATTGGTGGCCGGGCATGAAGAAAGGCATAGCGGAGTTTGTGGCGAAGTGTCAAAATTGTCAACAAGTGAAATATGAATACCATAGGCCTGCAAGTTTGCTTCAAAAAATGCCAATTTCGGAATGGAAGTGGGAAATGATAGCCATAGATTTTGTGGTTGGTCTTCCCAAGACTTTGGGGAAGTTTGATTATATTTGGGTAGTGGTTGATTGATTGACTAAGTCAGCCCATTTAATTCTGGTAAGAATATATTATAATACTGAACAATTGGCTAAAGTTTATATGAAAGAGTTAGTGAGGTTGCATGGGGTGCCCCTCTCTATCATCTCAGACCGTGGTACCCAATTAACATCCAAGTTTTAGAGGAAATTGCATGATGAATTGGGCACACAACTCACTTTTAGTACAACCTTTCATCCACAGACGGTTGCGCAATCGGAGAAGACTATTCAAGTGTTAGAAGACATGTTCAGGGCATGTGTGATTGATTTTGGAGGGTATTGTTATAAGTTCTTATCTATGTGTGAATTTTCCTATAATAATAGTTATCACTCCAGCATTGATATGCCACTATTCGAGGCAATCTATGGGAGGGGATGTAGATCACCCATAGGATAGTTTGAGGCTGGAGATGTGAAACCGTTGGGGGTAGATTTAGTGAATGATGCTCAAGATTAGGTGAGGAGTATTCAAGCTAAGCTTCTAGCATCCAGAGTAGACAAAAGACGTATGTGGATCATAAGGTAAGAGACATGTCATTTCAATCCGGTGAAAAGGTTCTTTTTAAGATATCACCCATGAAAGGGGTGATGAAATTTGGTAAGACAGGTAAGCTTTGTCCGCGATACATTGATCCCTTTGAGGTTCTTGAATGTGTAGGACCGGTAGCGTATTGATTGGCTTTACCTCCTAATCTATCGAGTGTTCATCCGGTATATCATGTGTCCATGTGGAAGAGGTATCATGGTGACAGGGATTATATCATTAAGTGTGACTCAATTTTGTTAGACAAGGACCTCCAATATGAGGAGGAACCGATTGCAATTCTTGATCGTGATGTACGTAAGTTGAGGACCAAAGAAATTAAGTCTGTTAAGGTTCAATGGAAGCATCGTCCAGTTGAGGAAGCTACTTGGGAGATCGAGAGGGACATATGAGACAAGTATCCCCAATTGTTCGTCAATTCAGGTACTACTTCATTCCTTCCTTAGCCTATTTTTCTTAAGTTTGTCACTCGGGAATGAGTGATGGGTAAATTGGTATCTATTATAACAACAAGGTTCCGTCGTTATAGAAAAACCAACAGGGAAAATTTTTGGGTCGGAAAACATTTTCGTAGTGTCTTGAAATTTCTCAATCTAGTCTAGATTTGGATGAAATCGGAGTCATAAAGGTGTAGGTAAATATGGTAACTATTGAGCGAGTTAATTGTGATTTTCATTGCATGAGAAGTTAGATAACTCGTTAAAGAACCCATATGACTTTACGGAATTGAATGCAGAACTCCTTGAATCGATCTTAGCATAAAGGGTATTTTTTTAGCATAGTAGGTTATAGGTGTGTTGTGGAATGGGGATTTTGGAATTCTTTACTTATCTCCCTTTCTCGTGCAACCTGCCTTGGTGAGGAATTTAGTCGCTCTGGTGGGGCCGCTGTGGTGGGGTGGTGGCCGCTGCGGCTGGCTCGACGCGACTTAAGGTCATTAATAAACCCTTAAACGACCTTATTTGGCACTTTTCAATTTTTAGAGCTAAGGTACGAACCCCAAGCGACTCCTACTCATTTTTCACCATTCTTGAGGCTAATGGTAAGCTTTTCACTCCCCGAATATGTTTTTCGATACGTAGAACGTAATAGAATGTGTGAATATTGACGAGGGAGGGTTTTGTTATAGATTCTATGGTCAAGACAACCCTTATTTGGATAATTGGGATCATGAGTTTGATTTGGGGTTCATAGAATTGTTAGTGATTCGGATAATTAGTGATATTTTATTGTTTTCGTATTATATTAATTGTTTGTAGACCAAGAACAAGCGGAATGAATCCGGAAAGGGAAGGATCAAGTTTCTTAGGGTTTCTATCTTATTTTGAGGTAGGTGATGGTTGTGATTCTATGATTGTGTGATGTATGCTTGTTCTTGCTTCATTATGATACGTGTATGTATATGATTGTTGCGTTATTGATCACACTTATTGTAAATGAGATAGATGAATGATGATTACCATGAAATCATGACTTAAATGTATGATCTTGAAGATATACTTGTGATTGTGATTGTGGTGTGTGGATGGGATCGGTTGCCATGTTCTGGCATAACTAACTTGGTTCGATTTCCACGTTCCGAAATAAATATGTGATCGGTTGCCATGTTCCGGCATGCTAACTGTTTGGTTTTCGGTTCCATGAGAGGACCAATGATTTGATATAAACTGTGAAGTTGCTTGCTCCTTGTAAATGTTGATTATTGTATATGTTGGTATATATGCATGTGTTATAGTGTTGTCTTGACTTGCTTATGTTGCACTTAGTGGGATAGTCGTGTGATCTTACCAGTACATTGTGGTTGTGTACTGATACTGTACTTGCTCTTATTCTTGTTGAGTACAGGGCATCTTCAAGAGGCTACTGACAGACCTCGCTTAGGAGATAAGTGATCATTTGAATTGAAGGGTGAGCCAATTCTTCCGGGCTGCCATGGGTTCTCGTTCTTCCATGTCCACCATTTTCGAACTTAGACTTATGTTCTAGTTAGTTGATTAGTTCATTAGATTAGGGTTGCATCCCTTCTTGTTTATACTTGGTTCATCTTAGATGATTTGGTACATTGACTTTCAGGTTCTAGGTTAGTCCTCCACATTGTTAGTTTATTATTGTTAGTCTTTTGTTAGAGTTTATGGGAACTCTATTTTTCTTTCCTCAGTATTAGACTTAAATGCCTTAGTTATTGCTTTAGTTCCTTGGTTTGGGTTGTAGTAGTGGTTCTCCCACCAGAGTGTTAGTGTGGGCCAATCACGATGGTCTGGGTCGTGACATTGATACCGAAACCCTTTTTGTCAATTTAGTAGAATTATCCACTCAATTTCTCTAATTTCCACAATGAATCAGTTTCCATTCTTAATATCTAATTGAATTCGTTGCACTTTATCACTCTTTTTGGGATTCGGCCCATACTTTATTGTTGGGTATTTTTATTGCTAACGACTGCTTACTCTTCTAATTTTTTTTTAGAGTAGTTTGAGCGCTATCAATAGTTAATAATTTTATTATATTCATCAAGTTATTTTTTTTCTTATACTATTACTAGTTAACGAATATAAAATTATACATAGATACAAATTGACAGTCGCAAACAAACTAAGTATTTGTTTGTATTTAGATTATTAGAAATAACTAGGAATCTGTTCCCCATGATTTCATAACATAGCAAGAATATTGTACTAATGATCTATTTCAATCTTCTAGCATGCAAAATTGGTAAGTTATTTATCTCCTAAGTGATTGGTCATTCAAAAAGGGAATTTCACAACGCAACTTGGTCAGTCTACGAGTAATTTATTTACTAAACATTACCCTTGACCCCGGATTAGCCCTCACATATTTGGGGTTAGGCTATTAGATAGCGAATTATCAAAACTAAATCTCCACTGTTTAATCTATTTTCCCATTCGTTATTTCCTTGGTTTGGAGAGTAGGAATAAGATGAGTTCTAACATCGGCTACCATTAAAAAGTAATCAAAACGAAGAGATCAACAATAAATGCATAATAATCATTTAAGAATCACTTCTTACGTAATCTTACTTTAATAATTCATCATTGTTCCCACAACCCTAGTTATGAAATTTAGCTACTCATTATCTAAAGAAAACATAATCAATATTTATTAAAATTAATATTCTTGTGTTAATCATAAAAATTTAAGCACAATAGCTAAAATATCCTTCAATCAACACAAATACACATAAATAATAAAGGAGAAGAAAGAATAAATCAAAATTCTCTGGCCTTCCATATTTCTCAAGCTATAAGCTTTACGTTATATGTTGTTTATTATTTCATGGTTTCTTTTGAGAATTTATTTTACGGGGTGTTTATATATATATAATTAGGAACCGAAAACCCAAAAGAATTGGGTTCTGATCTTTTTGTTGTTTCAGGAAGCCGTTTTCTCCACCGCCTCAACAAAAAAATTGTTACCTTGATACTATGATAAGTGGAAACTATAAGGGAATTTCATTTTGTAATTTGCAATTTTTGTTTTCTATTCCCCATATATAGAAATATATTAGTTTATTAAATTTAATTCATTAAGTTGTCTGCTTGATTTCCTTGTATGATTTCTTGTTTTTGATTCATTTGTGCTCCGAATTTCTTCATCTTGACGCCATTTTAATCCAACAAATAAACTAATCAATATAAGAATAATCAATAAAATTGATGCTCAACAACGATAATAAAAATATTAAATGTGAGGTAAATAATGATTACATATCTATATATTCTGTTTTTGATAATGTCCAAACATACTTCTTGTAATGAAATATAAACGGTCGTATGCAATATATTTACCTAACTATGAGTTGGGGTCGATCCCATAGAGAATATGGTAGATTATTTTCAACAATAAATATTTGACTCGGTAGTTGTTATTTAAAAGGAGGAGTTTTAAATTGAAAAAAAAATTAGCAATAGCTTGGAACTAAGTATTTATTTGTATTTAGATTATTAGAAATAACTAGGAATTTGTTCCCCATAATTTCATAACATAGCAAGAATATTGTATTAACCATCTATTTCAACTTTTATCATTGAAAGTTAGTAAGTTATACATCTCCTAAGTGATTGGTCGTCCAAATGTAACTTTCACAACGCAACTGGGTCGATCTATGGGTGTATGATTTACTAAAGCTTACCCTTGACCTCAGATTAGCCCTCACATATTTGCGTTAGGTTATTAGATAGCGGATTATCTACGTTAAATTTTCTATGTTCAATCTCTTTTCCCATTCGTTACTTCTTTGGTCAGCCAAATACAAATAAGACGAGTTCTAAAATTGGCCACCGTTAAAAAGCAATCAAAACGAAGAGATCAATAATACATGCATAGAAATCATTTAAGAATCACTTTTTACATAAAATTACCTTAGTAATTAATCATGGTTCCGACAACCCTAGTTATGATATTTAACTACTCATCTCTCTATGTGTGTGTGTGTGTATATATATATATATATATACTACCTTAAAAGCATGAACTCCCAAACATGAATGTTGAATTACTATAATACACCCAATTCAAAATACTCAATTTATTTAATTATGTTATATTAAAAGTTGATACCTTTTCACATTAATGGATTGTGAATTTTGCGATGAGTTGTGACTTTTCCAAAAGGTTGTGACTTTTTTGACGGGTTGTAACATTTCCGATGAGTTGTGACTTTTCCAAAGGATTGTGATTTTTTCAAAGGGTTGTGACTTTACCAAAGGTTGTGCCTTATCCGTTGAGTTGTGACTTTTTCAAAGTATTATGTCTTTTCCGATGAGCAGAGACTTTTTTGAAGGGTTGTGACTTATCTAATAAGGCACAAACAGAACATATTCATACTACAATTTTTTTAGGTTTTATACTCTTCTTCTTAAAAAATCTCAACTGTTATTTGCAATATTTGATTAAGTTCGAAACCCAACGAAATTCAAGAGTACCACATAAGAAAGAGTTGGTGAACAAATTGAAGCAAATCATTCATCAATTCACACTCATATTTTCCTCTGACGATTTTCATCACATACATACATCAATATTATTTATATCATTTTAGAACATTAATACTCTTTAATTAACCAACATGTTTTATTCATTAAAAAAAGGCTAATTTCGTACGAATAGTCACAATAATTTCTACCTTCATGTTTCTTCGTTCATAAATCACAACCATTCACTCCTTATGAATTCTTGGGGATCGCTGTTTTTGTGACAATTAGAGATCATTTAAAATGTTCATAAATGATTCATCTCCAATCAATTGACATGTTTCGCCGAAGTTCTTAGCATAGGATTTGGGTACTGAATTTCTATTAAAGAAGAAAAGAAGAGAACAAAGAAATATGCAATTATCTATGAACATTGCTTCACACAGAAATATTCTATATAGAGTGCCCGGGAATTTTCATTTATTTTTCTTATTTTGTTTCTTGAATAATTTCTTTTGTGTTTTCATTCGAGAGAGAATTTATATACACACATTGTTGATTATTTTTTCTAATAAAATAAATCGATAAAAAAGTGGGAGAGACACTAATAATAAACAAATACAAACAAAGGCACATGATTGGGGTAAGATATTTCTTCTTTCCGTTTCTTCCTAATTTTGCTAAACATCGGGCATCAACGCATTCCATTGAATTAGTAGATTTGATGTAAAGTCTACTGTTTCAAAAATAGATTTTCACTTTTACTTAAAATATCATAATATAACCATGTTAATAATTATTTTTAATAGATATGTAAGTACAAATGAACGGAGAAAGTAAAGTGTTTGTGGCAAGAGATTTCAATCAAATGAAACATTATGGTGAATATATCATGAACATATATTTTCACCTTTCTTCTTCATTGGCTATGAATTGCTCCACATATTTTTACTTTTTTATATTTATGTTGAGTGTGAATTTTTTTAAGTATGAATTTCCTGTTATTTTGTGTTCATTTTGATCTAAGAAAATGTTATGTCACAAGATACACTCTTTGCTAGCTATATAAAAATGATAAGAGAATAGTGATTGATCATAAAATAATCTTAAATCAAATTAAAGATTCTATAAATAATGCTTTAAGTTTTATTCATCTTTTAATTTTTTAATTGAAAAAGTATAATGTTTTATATCACAGTAGAACATCTTTAATATACTAGATACTCTAATAAGACAACATTTATATGATATGTATGCGGCAAAATAAAGGATAATTTCCCTTAGAACTAATTATTGACGTAATATATTTTTCTCTTTAAAATTCTACTTATAAAAGTATTGACATTCACTATATAAGTACACTTTTTATTTTTGTAAAATTACATCTATATCATAGCCTTACTCAAATATTAATTGAATAATAATATTTTGTAAAAGATATATCACATTTAAAGATAAAATATTAAAATATTT
>JAJONQ010001075.1:0-32024 GCA_036250385.1 Solanum microdontum | reverse complement strand
CCTTTCATAAAAGTCACAACTTTTCATAAAAGTCACAACTTTTTCATAAAAGTCGCAACTTTTCATAAAAGTCACAACTCTTCATAAAAGTCGCAACTCTTCATAAAAGTAGCAACTCTTCATTTTTCATTCACACTTTTAAAACCCAACAATCTTGACAATATTGAAATCCAAATACTTGAACTTGTCAAGTACCTTTTCAATCACATCAACAACTTCAATGTCTTTCATATTGAAGTTACCTTCTAGCATATGCTTAATAGCATTTATGTCAGAAATGACTCTTTTGATGATTAACATGTCATCAACATAAAAACAAACAATGACCTTGTGATTTGGAGTGTCTTTAATGTAAGAATATTTATCACATTCATCATTAATCTTGAATTCATTTGCCAACATTGTTTGCTCAAACTTCGCATGTCATTATTTAGGCGCTTATTTTTAGTCCGTAAAGTGACTTAAAAAGTTTACACACTTTCTTTTCTTTAGCAGGAACCACAAAGCCCTCAAGTTGTTCCATGTAAGTTTCTTCCTCCAATTCTCCATTTCAGAAAGTTGCTTTGCTTTTGTCAATAGTTCCATCAATTTTTTTTCCTTTTGTAGATCCACTTTGAACCCAAAGATTTATTTCCTGGAGGAAGATCAACCAACTCTAAGTATGGTTGCTCAAGATTAAATTTATCTTACTATTGACAACATCTTTCTAAAAAGGAGGAGTCCACAAAAGACATAGCTTCATTGAATATATGGACTCATTTTCAAGATGAAATGTTACAAAATCAAACCTGAAGGAAGTAATTTATCCTTTGACATTTATTACGCCTCTGAATCTCTTTATTAAATACATTTTCCTTTGGTTCTTTCCAAGGTCGTTTAGACCCTTCACTTGACTATCCGACGGTTCAGACTTATGAACCATAAATGAATATGATTTACTATTTGTAGCATATCCAATGAACATATAATCCACAGTATTAGGTCCTATTTTTACCCTTTTGGGAATAGTTTCCTCATTTTCATTTCTCATATGGAATAGACTGTATTGAAAATTATTAGATCAGTATATTTCAAGAGTTATTGCTTGTATATCCTTTAAGGGTTGACAAATAATTATCTCTCCTTATACAACAATGCCTGAACAAACAAAACTTTTTGTTGCTCCCTTTCTTAACAAACAAATATTTTTTATTTGTTGCTCTCTTTAATAACAAACAAAACCTTTTTGTTTCTCTCTTTCTGAACAAAGTTTTTATTGTTCTCTTTTGCTATAATGATAGCATCTCCCCAGAAATTTTGTAGTAACTGAACTTATAAGTAGGACATTCAACATTTCCTTCAACGTTCAGTTTTATAGAAGTAGATGGATTGTTGTAGCCGATAATTAACTGCTAACAAATAGATATACAAACATTATGAGTTTTGTCATCTATACTATACTGTTACATGTATAGGGTTTGACCAAATGATAGCAAACACTTTCACTAGAAAATAAAGTAAAGCTTAATGTTGACCAAACAACATGATCTGAACTTACATGTTTGGGTCCAACAATCTCAAATTGGACTTTGGACTATCATCACATATATACATAGCATATGCATAATCATAAACAAGGATTGTGTCATTGTCTTTAGAAAATTCCACCACTTTAGTCAGCTGCACCCCTGATGCAACCAAATCAGTTGGATTATTTCAACCATTTGTATTAAGTTCTAGCTTGTTTGTTAATATGGATTGATTATGTTATATTTCGTTATACTATTATATTTAAACAATTTAGTTAATATTCTCATATAAAATTTACACATGAAGGATGCTTAATCTTGAATCAAACAAAGAAATATGTACATGTAATTATCTATTAAAAATAAATATGATTTTTTCAAATGTACCCCATGAAATTGACAACGATACATTATCCATCTTAAAGAAGACATATGTTAATCAATATTTCTACATTATGAAATACATTTTTTATTTGAAAACAACATCTTGATATGTATGTGGATATAAGAAGGAGGAGACTATAGTTTCTTAAAAATAAGACACAAACTTTAAGATATGAAACATTTACAAACATAATCAACGTTACTTATGCTTACATATAAACTATATGTAATTGTAGCCAACAATTTCATTAGATTGAGGTGAGTATGTGCAGTAATTTGATAGATGATTCCATTTTCCAAATATATTTTTGCAAAAGAAGATTCATATTCTCCGCATCTACCACTTCTAATCGTGATAATCTTTTTATACAACTGATTTTTCAACTTCAGTTTTATATTGCCTATTCATTCAAAGTTCAAATAAAAAAGTTTCTCTTCCTTGTTTTTAAATCTAGAAAAAAGGAGATAAAATGTGTTTAGGGTAACGATATTTCTTTACAAGGATTTTTATTCAATCATTTTATTTTTTTAAGAAATAAGAAATTCTTGACTTGGTTGGTACCAACATACTTAGGAGTATGTTTAAGAAAAAAACAAAATTGTGAAACTATTTGACAAGACAGACCAATTTTCTTCTGACCTATAGACTTCTTTTGGTACCTCATTATATATTTATGTCATACTTGAGAAATTTTCTTGCGTAAAATTAAGGGTAAAATAAATTTAATCACATTGTTTCATGTGTATTGCGTGGTGAGCTTTGGATATAAAACTTAATTGTATGACTTTGTTGATCTAGAACTTTGCCAGAATGTTGGTTGAGATGATATTTTGAGCAACATTTATCTTGGGAAAGGAGTAGAGGATTTCTTTAATCCGATTGTATCTTTAAAACCTACCAAATGGCATTTTATCCATATAACTTCTATTTCGAGCTCGAAACTTTTTTATTTGAATAACCACACCTTATCATATATTCTTTTGAGTGCATAAATGCTCTATCTATTGGTCTCACCTCCTTGAGTGCACTATAAATTACTTATATAGTGCCAAAAATGTAAGTTGGGTAAGAAAGTGAAAAGGTCAAATATGTGAGTTTGAAAAATACACCGACAAAGAAAAGCTAGAATGAAAATAATGAAAAGAAAGTCCAGAAAAAAGGAAGGAAAATGAGAAGAAAGAAATAGAAGAAAATAAATGAGGAGAAGCTTCCAAGAAAGCAAATGTCAAATGCGAAAATGAAAAACATTTGAGAGCATAGTGCAATTTTTAAGGAGAAAATAGTCACTTTATCCCAAATGAATATCTTACATTTCACTAAGTCCACATTATAAAACAATGACAAGTCCTATTTGATAGCATTTTTGGCGTTCTCATATTAGTAGATACTTACATGAGGGCCAAACATTTGGTATCTCAATCTCATGCATTGAACATCTTTCTGACTGTGAGTGACTTTTAAAATGTTCTACGATTTAAATTATTCTCTAGTGTGTGAAGAAGGACTTTATTTCTTGTAAGAGCACTTGAAACGTGAGGATACAAATAGTTTTAATTTCTGAATTGATTCGAGATGAACAGATCTTATAAATGCTTAAGTATGTTTGAGGTACCATTTGAAACTATAGGAATTACTTAGAGTTGACCTCATATTTGTTTGAAAATAGTTGAATGTGGTTCATATGCATAATACTAGTTGTTCGTACCAACTAAGGTCAAGACATTGTCAACCATGAGCTGATTCATTTCACAAAAGATGTCTTTTGTAAAAAAACCAAGAAAATGAAAAACAAATTATAATTTATTGAACTACGTTTGACCCGATTCTTGTTATGGCAAGATACGTAGGCAGTCCTACAATATCCCTCGGTCTCACCAAAATAGGTTTTATATCCTGGAGGGATCAAAGTTGTGGTAGTTTAAAAAAAAATAAAGATAGATTAAAGAGAGTTTCAAAGTTCCTCAGTTTAAAAAATTGGGGCATATTTTATTTGTTATAAAAAATAAAATAAAAGGAAAATCACTCTCATTTCTAGGGAACAAACACCCTAGTTGCATTTTGACGTTAGAGAACAAATACCCTAGATACTTTAATTTTATTACTTTCTGCTAGGGTAAGCACTTCCTAGTCTGAAACATTACTTTTTAACTTTCTTGTAGGATAAGTACACTTCCTAGTCTGTGACCGTTATTTTTTATTTTCTCCTCGGATAAATACTTCCTATTCTGAGACGTTATTTTGTATTTTCTACTAGGATAAACACTTCCTAGTCTGAGACGATTATTTTTATTTTCTCCAAGGATAAACACTTCCTAGTCTGAGATAGTACTTTTCATTTTCTCCTAGAATAAACACTTCCTAGTCTGAAACCATTGTTTTTTATTTTCTGCTACAATAAACACTTCCTAGTGTGAGAAATTTATTTTTATTTTTTTCTAGCATAAATACTTGCTAGTCTAAGAGGTTATTTTTTATTTTCTCCTATGATAAACAACTTCCTAGTCTGAGACTTTTTTTTATTTTTTATTCTAGGATATATGATAAACACTTCATAGTCTAAGACTTTTATTTTTAATCTTCTCCTAGGATAAACACTTCCTAGTGTGAGACCGTTATTTTTTATTTACTCCTAAGATAAACACTTCCTAGTATAAGACTTTTTTTTTTTATTTTCTACTAGGATAAACACTTCCTAGTAAGAGACATTAATTTATTTTATCCTAGCATAACCACTTTCTAGTCTGAGATTTTATTATTTATTTTGTCCTAGGTTAAACACTTCCTAGTCTTAGACCGTTATTTTTCATTTCTTCTAGGATAAATATCTCCTATTCTGAGACCGTTATTTTTTATTTTCTCCTAGGATAAACACTTCCTAGTATGAGACCTTTATTTTTTTATTCAAAGACGTCGCTACGCAACTTGACCAAATAAATTTTTAATTACTAACTTTCATTACTTCAAACCAAGACGTGTTAGTACAAAAATACTAGGCTTTATGAATTCGCGATAAGAAGACAACTATGCCTCTAAGGCGGTGTATGTCAAGACCAAGAATGTGGTGACGCATCTAGGTTGAGACCAATAAAAGTTCAATAATTAAAAACACGAGCAAAAAATGTCCTGTAGACCCAATTTATCAAAAATAGTTTAAAATAAGTAAAATTAATAAAGGTGAGAATGATAAATCCACGGGACCTGAGGGGTGCTTAATATCTTCCCCTGGTCAATAGGATTCTTTACCTGAATATCTAGTTCACAGACCATAATACATAGTCATTTAATTTTGATTAGGGATTAAAAAAGAAAACGTGACTTGAAACACCATAACTCTATTCTAAGTGGATATTTTAGAGAAATAATAAAATCCCTAATCAATATTGTCACTTAAATTGGAAAAACCCTTTTACCAGTCGACAAAGGGGTGTGACAATATCATGCAAAAATAATACAACTAACTATTAAAGACATGGGGTAAATGTTATCTCGAATTAACACTTCTCGACAATACCTAATAATGCCAACACGTATCCCCAATGTTCTTCATTACTTACAGCTTCGAATCACCCAAATCATATTCAAAATGCTCCCACAATCGTAATTTGATGTTTAAGAACTAAGGCTTATCGAGTGTCTCCACGAATGCAGCCAGGAGGGCTCGTGATAATGGAGGTCAACAAAAATGGCCTTTGCAAACATGGAGAGCAATGGGCTAGATCTCTGTGAAAGCAGCAAGGGGCAAACAATCTCAATGGGTAAATTCCCAAAGCATCGCAAATGTGGTTGGCCTCGCGACCGCTGAGACCAAACCCACTAGCCTCCGCAAACGTGTCCCACCATTCATGAATGTGAAGGGTATTTTATACCTGCACTACCTGATGTACATAAACTTATTTTGGAAAATACCAAAGTCTTCGATTGGGTGCTCGTCATTCATTAAGAACCCTGTGCGCACAAATGAAATATGCTTCCCCAGCAATTTAGACATTCTAAAGCCAATAGAGCAACCTAAACATCTAATCAAGGTCAGCTAGTCAAAAAGTGGGTCCCACACCTAAGCTCTATTTTATGCTAAGTTCCACTAAGGTCATAAGAGTTGGCTCGAAGACCTCGAGATCTGCAAAAAGGTCTTTTAGACCAAACATGAAATTTCAGAGTTTACAGAACCATCACAATTACATTTGAGGCTTTCTTCCTTGACTTTTGACTAAAGTTTGCCATTCTAGTTCAAAAAACTCCAAATACAGAAACTTGCACAAAAATCAAATGAATGACCAGGTGACCGAGCTGCCAGTCCCAGCAAGTCATAAATTTCTTTGGGTCGCTATAGGAATGCTCTAAGAGATGAAAATAAGTAACTTATACATAAATGACGTAGAAGGTGATTTAAAGATGTTACTTCAAAATAGTGATACCATCATAATCAATGCAACTAATAGCAATATCACAGACGTAAACAACAAAATAAATACACATATTTGGTGAAAAATTCCTATAAAACATAAAGTGATAAGCTCCACTCTGTTTCAATCCAAATTACTAATTTTTAGTGTTGAACTTCCTAAACTAGGCTCGAGGAGACTATTTTAGACCATAGAGTGACCTATATAATTTACATATTGTTGTACTGCATATAGATCTCCTTCGAAATATTTCCATACATAAAATCATTCTTAATGTCCAACTAATGAAGTGGTCAAAGACAAACAACAACCATAGATAGAAAAAGGTGGTCATATGCTATTTTAGCCACAAGAGAAAAAGTGTTATTATAATCTAGCTCAAATATCAGAGTATACCCTTTGGCAACAAGGCATGTTTTAAGGTGATAAACCTACCTTTTTGACAAATTTTGACTGAATTAACCCAACAATAACAAACCTAACCTTTTTGAAGTGCAACATGTTGGCTAGGACGAGGCAAGTCCGTAGTAGAGAAGATCTAGTTTATGGCGTGAATAATCAGAGATTAGTAATTGATACAGAAGACAATGATAAGTCACAAGTGGTGGTACTACAACTAGAGATGTACCAATAACAATAGATTCCTTAAAAATTGTCACAAATAAGATTTGAGGTACGGGTAAGACCTCAAAGATATCTTCATGATCATAAGAGGTATATTAAGGTTGGGACTCAAAGAATGTGACATGATTAGACATAAGGTATCAACGGAGACTAGGTGAATAGCAACAATACCCTTTTTCAACTAATGAGTAACCAAGAAAGACACATTGAAGAGCACAAGATTTTAATTTATCTTTACATGAGACTAGGTTAAGAGTAAAACATGTGCTCCTGATGAGTCCAAGATTTCGACTCATTTAGGACTTTGTTTTGATAGTATAAGTGTCCTTAAATGTGTATTTTATGGTCTAAACTGATGTTAAAGTGTTGATTTACAGCTATGAAGGGTAAGAAGCAAGTCAAGGACACTACCGAGCAAAACGGAACTAAAAAGCTGAAGAAGTGAAGAAAAGCAATCATGGTGATCGCCAAGACCACTCGCTCTTTAGCTCACCCAAAGTTCCAGAGTACCATCCCTGGGAAGAACCAATTTGGCGACACAAATGGGAAGTCAGCGAATCGCCGAATGACTCCGCGATGGCAACCTTGATTGCCCAAAGTTACAGGACCTGGAGGACTGATGACCAATCCAAATCAGCGATGAAAGGGAGCAAAGGGCAGACTGCCGAACCACTCGGTGAGGCTCGACTTATTCCGCCAAATGGACTTTCAGGCCAAAAAGGGGGCAACTATAAATTGGAATTTAAAAGGAAGATTGAGGAGTTCTGATCCCCAAGTTTGAGAGTTAGAGTTTTCTCTTAGTTTTTCAGTTCCTATTGTAGACTTTGAGGATTTCTAAGCTTAATTTTGAGGATTTATAAGTGGGTTTTTGAATTTAATCACATTGGAGCATTGTAAATGCTTGGAGACTTTTACCAAGCTGATGACTAATCAAGTTGGTAATTATTTTTATCTATTTATGATGTTTAGCAAAAAACCCCAATTCTTAGTGTGTGATCATACGATTATGGGCTGAATAAGCTTATGGGTATTGTTATTTACTGATTTAAATGCTTAATGAAAGTGGGTTTAATTGATAGTTGTGTTTTAATCTATGAATTTTAGTTGCAAAAGCAATTCTATCTTAGAGTTCTGGGCTTGCTTAAAAAGAGGTTTTAGAATGAAAACTTTCGATTGATGATTGTAGTTATTGGGTTAACATGGGTTTAGCCCGAGAGAGTGAATCCCTAACTCGATTCTACCTATCTAGCTCGAGAGAGTAGATAGATTAAGGTTTTGGATTGTTTTTCTTATTAAGCTTGTTGATGTTCAAAAGAAATCACTTGAATCGTGGTAGTTGTTTGAGAGAAAGCCATTGCACCTATAGTCTAGCCTACCCACATAAGTCTAGCTATTCGTTAGTAATTTCAATTACCCATATAGTGAAATTAGCCTATAATCGATCACATCCCAAGAATTCCTCTCTATATTGTTATTTCCTCTGTTGTTAATTGTGTTATAGTTTATAATTGTCAATCCAAACCCCCCATCTGACATAGGTTGTCAAACCCTTAGACTTGTTTATATGCTTTCGATAATTTGTATTCCTATAACCAAATAGACCACTTTTATAACTTCATAACTAAATTTGAACGCGTACTGCTCCATGTGGTTTTGACCCCAACTCTTCGTTGGATTTTATACTAGTTAGCGATCGTCTACACCCACAATCAGATGAGGTGTATTGAGCGTTAATCAAAATGGCGTCGCTGCCAAGGAGTGGTGTTGTTTAGAATTCTATTATCGAAGTTTGAATTGTGTTCTCTTTGTGTTATAGTTGAATCGACTCATGATTAATGTTTCAAAAACACTTTATCCAGTTTTGAGTGTCAACGATCGTAAATCAGTATAAACCCAACTAAATGAGTTGGGGTCGATTCCCACAGGGGAGCGGTACATGTTTAAGATTGAATTAGGAAGTATGAACATGGTCAAATTAGTCATAGGAATAAAATTTATCGAATAAAGACATCATTATAATTATGGGGTGACACGAATGTCAAATAAGGGTTTTGGTTTAAACTATCTACTACAAACAGTAATCACAGTAACACAAAATAATAATAATGAGATAGGATCTTAGGATGTGGTCGATTATAGGCTAGTATAGATGAATGGGTAATTGCAACTATTAGTAAATAGCTAGCTATTAGTGAGTAAACTAGGCTATATGTGAGGTAAACTTTCTCTCGAACAATTTACCCCGAATCAAGTGATTTTTCTCAAACATCAACAAGCATGCAAAATAAGAACAACCCACACCTTGGTTCATTCACTCTCTCGAGCTGAATTTGTGGGATTGGGTTTAGGATTCTCTCTCTCGAGTTGAACCTAGGTCAACCCAATATCCACAAACCATCAATTAATAATGTTAGTTCTAAAACCTCTCTCTCGAGCAAGCCATGAACACGAACACAGAACAACATTTGTGACATATAATTTTTTACCGAACTTAAGTTTACCACCATTTTTAGAGCTTAAATATTTTATAAATCTAAATTAAATATTTTTATTTTTATCTTATTTTATTAAGTTTATTTTAAAAGATTTGAAAATAACAAAAATAGAGTCACACTTTAAGGTACATTTTGTTTTTAATTTATCCAAAATTTTTAGTAAATAAATGTGTGATTTTAATATTTTCTTAATTATATTTTTTTATCTAGCTATTTAACTTTTCTATATTTTTATTGATTCCAAATAATTAGTTAATATTATTATTATTATTATTATATTTTTATTAACAACAAGAAATAAAAACCTACCCATCTCCCATTACCCCCACTTACCCACTACCCCGCTTACCCAACTCACACACAACACACATACTACTACTACATATATTACAGCACCCATATACACGCGGACACAATCAGAAGGGAGGGAAGCAAAAAAAAAAGAAAAATCAGCCATAAAAAGAAGAACAAGCAAAAAGTTGAGGTCGAGGATCACTTTCGTGGTTTCGAGTTCGTGGTTCCTTATTAGGATTGTTTCCTTTTCATGAATTGAATTTTCGCAAAAGGTACCATTTAATTTTTGTTGTATAATTGATTTTCATGATTATATAATACTTGATTTCAATGTTATGAAGTTGCTCAAATTTTATGTGTGTTTAATCTCATTACTTTTCATCTTGTACCATATGCCATTATTAATTATCTCTTGCATCCAACCAAAATTTATCAAATACCTAAAAAAATTATTTTAATAGTTTATTTAGTCAACTTCATTTAAAATTAAAAATATTCATCCTAGAAAAATTAAGAAATGAAGAGTTACACATTTCTTATTTTTTTGCTTTTAGTCATGACTTGTAAATATATTAAAAATATAAATGCATCTATGTCAAATTTTAATATGAAATAACTTTATATTTGTTTAAGATTTTAAGCTTTTTATTATGTAAATAGTGTTTATAAATATAAATAGTAGAGGTAGTTTAATCACTAATAATAAGCTTAAACTTTCTAGTAATAGGTAAACTATTAAAATATATGACCCGCTTCAAAGGTCTGTTTCAATTAAGAATGTGATTACACATATTTTTTTGAAACACTTAAAAGAAACTCAAGGATGCGGTGACGAACCTTGTCCAAATTGTTTTAATAATTAATTTTTGTTAATTCAAACCAAGAGGTGTAAATTGAGATTATTATGTGTGATGAACTCGAGAGGGGAAGACGGTTATGTCTCCAAATGTCAAGATCGAGAATGCAGTATGCATCCGGTTTAAGACTAATAAAAATTCAACAATTAAAAAATAAGCAAACCATGACATATAGACACAAATTATCCAAAAATATATCAAGATAAATACAAGTCAATAAAAGCAACAGTGCTAGAACCACGGGACTCAAGGGGTGCCTAATACCTTCCCATCGGTCAACAGAATTTCTTACCAGAATTTCTAGTTCGCAGACCAAACAAAGAGTCATTTTCTTTTGATTAGGGATTAAATGAAAAGGTGACTTGGAACACCATAACTCAATTCCAAGTGGCGACTCTGAAAATAAATAAAATAATCTCTAATCAATTTCGTCACTTAAATTGGAAAAACCTTTGCCACCGTGCGAAAAAGGGGTGTGACATCTCTGGTGACTCTGCTGGGGAATAGCCAGAAGTCGAGCTTTATTATATTGACTTTTAATTGATTTTATTGTTATTTTTTTGGACATATTGTGTATGACGGCCTAATTTTTGCTCATTTATTGCTTTGATATTGTTGAATTGTATTATATATTGGTGAATTGTATTATAAATTATCTTCTTTCACGCATCTCTTCTTAGTCTTTGAAAACACTTCACATACGGTCACAGGTATACAGCTATGTATCCTACTTTCTATTGAGATAAAACTGGAGTGTCTTGACACCCGGTGAAGGATTTTTAGTCACATATCTTAGACGGGGTTGGATTAGTAATGAAGTCGAAATAGTGCTGCTATCGATAAGTTGCCCCTCCCTGGCTCGAGTTGTCCACTCGGGTAAGCCAGTCTAGAATCCTATCTTCTTCAGGTTTGAACCTAGTAAAATTGGAACATAGACATGCTTATCCCTAGAAGACTCCACTTATTTGCATCATTTGTATTTTGACTTAGTGAGCCTCGAAATAAGAGTTGGGTCCGTCGAGGATAAGTATCCCTCTTTTACTTGACTACTTAGATCATCTTATATGCTACATGAAAATGCATTTATTTAGAATGTCTCTATAAGTTGACTCATTTTAGTGTGATTAATGTAATGAAAAATGTTATATTTCAATTTTTAGAAAGAAAAAAAGAAAGAAGAGAAAACATAAAAATATTTCTTCTTTTAGAAGTTATTATACATTTTTAAAAAAATGAAATGAAAGATTTTTCACTACTTAACTAAAAAATATATTTAAGTTTCTTTTGTACAATTAATAAAAAATTTCGAAATATTTTGCTTTCATAATAGTTTGAAAAATATTGCATTTGTCAAGTCAAGTTTTAATTATTATTATTTTTAACCCTCCAATCTGAATGAACTACGCACACCTGATTCCCATCTCAATGAGATACTTAGGCAACCATCCTCGGGTTCAGTGATCCTTATGTAAAATTTTTTTTAAAAAAAAGAGAGAAGCATCTCTTATGAAAAATAATGTTGTGTTTATAATCTTTATGAACTACGTTTGACTTGATTCTTGCTATACAAGATACGTAGGCAGTCCTACAATGGGCTCGGTCTCACAAAATAAAATTTTATATCATTGAAGGAATGAAATTGGATCATTTTTAAAAAAAATAAAAATAAAATAAAATAAAAAAATAATAAGTTAAAAAGAGTTTCAAAGTTCCTCAATTTAAAAATTGGGAAATATTTTTATTTGTTATAAAAAAAACACTCTTGTTAATAGGGAACAAACACCCTAGAGGCATTTTAGAGAGCAAACACCCTAGGGATACTATCTTTCATTCATAGGGAACAAACACCGTAATTGCATCGATATCTTACACTTTTCTTTGGTACAAATATTTTTCATTTATGTTAATAGCTTAAATGATGTTTTTCTGGTGTAACCTAGGGCAAAAAATAATGTTGTGGTTATTCTATTTTGATGATTTTATTAAGCGAGATCTTTCTAAGTAATGCAATAAGTATAGCAGGACCCTCCTGGATAATAAGACTAGCAGGAACCTCCTGGATAATGGGACTAGCAGGACCCTCCTGGATAATGGGACTAGCAGGACCCTCCTGGATAATGGGATTAGCAGGACCCTCCTGGATAATGGGACTAGCAGGACCCTCCTACATAATAGAATTAGTAGGACCCTCCTGGACAATAGGATTAGCAGGACCCTCCAACATAATAGGATTAGCACGACCCTCCTACATAATGGGATTTAGAATATCATGACCCTCCTACATAATAGAATTAGTAGAACCCTCCTACATATTGAGATTTACATTAGTAGGACCCTCCTACATATTAAGATTTAGATTAGAAGGACCCTCCTACATAATGGGATTAGCAGGACCCTTATACACAATGAGATTTAATTTAGCAGGACCCTCCTACATAATGTGATTTAGATTAGCAGGACCCTCCTACATAATGGGATTAGCAGGACCCTCCTACATAATATGATTAGCAGGAACCTCCTACATAATGTGATTTAGATTAGCAGGACCCTCCTACATAATGAGATTAGCAGGACCCTCCTATATAATGTGATTTAGATTAGCAGGATTCCTCCTACATAATGAGATTAGCACGACCCTCCTACATAATGAGATTTAGATTAGCACGACCCTCCTACATAATGGGATTAACAGGACCTCCTACATAATGAGATTTAGATTAGCAGGACCCTCCTACATAATGGGATTAGGAGTACCCTTCTACGTAATGAGATTTAGATTAGCAGGACCCTCATACGTACTGGGATTAGCAGGACCCTCTTACGTAATGGGATTAGCAGGACCCTCACACATAATGAGATTTAATTTTGCAGGTTCCTACATAATGGGATTAGCAGGACCCTCATACGTACTGGGATTAGCAGGATCCTCCTACGTAATGGGATTAGCAGGACCCTCATACATAATGAGATTTAATTTTGCAGGTTCCTGCATAATGGGATTAGCAGGACCCTCCTACATAATGAGATTAGCAGGACCCTCCTACATAATGAGATTTAATATAGCAGGACCCTATTACATAATGGGATTAGCAGGACCCTTCTATACAATGGGATTAGCAGGACCCTCCTACATAATGAGATTTAAATTAGCAGGACCCTCCTATATAATGGGATTAGCAGGAACCTCCTATATAATGAGATTTAGATTAGCAAGACCCTCCTACATAATGGGATTTAGCTTAGCAGGACCCTCCTATGTAATGTGATTTAGTTTAGCAGGACCCTCCTACATAATAGGATTAAATTAGCAGGACCCTCCTACATAATGAGATTTACTTTAGCAGGACCCTTCTACATAATGTGATTTAGATTAGCAGGACCTCTTACATAATGGGATTAGCAGGACCCTCCTACATAATGGGATTAACAGGCCCCCCCTACATAATGTGATTTAGATTAGTAGGACCTTCCTACATAATGGGATTAGCACGACCATCCTACATAATACTATTTAGATTACCAGGACCCTCTTACATAATGAAATTTAATTTAGCAGGACCCTCCTACATAATTGGATTAGGAGGACCCCCCTACATAATGTGATTTATATTAGTAGGACCTTCCTACATAATGGGATTAGCATGACCATCCTACATAATATTATTTAGATTACCAGGACCCTCTTACATAATGAAATTTAATTTAGCAGGACCCTCTTACATAATTGGATTAGGAGGACCCCCCTACATAATAGGATTTAGATTAGCAGGACCCTCCTACATAATGAGATTAGTAGGACCCTCCTACATAATGTGATTTAGATTAGCAGGACCCTCCTACATAATGGGATTAACAGGACCCTTGTATATAATGGGATTTATTTGGACCCTCCTTCACAATGGGATTTAGATTAGCAGGACTCTCCTACATAATGAGAATTAGCTTAGCAGGACCCTCCTACATAATGTGATTTAGTTTAGCAGGACCCTTCTACATAATGGGATTAGATTAGCAGGACCCTCCTACATAATGAGATTTAGTTTAGCAGGACCCTCCTGGATAATGGGAATTAGATTAGCACGACCCTTCTACATAACGGGATTAGCAGGACCCTCCTAGACAATGGGATTAGCAGGACCCCCCTACATAATGGGATTTAGTCATTTTCTCCTAGGATAAATATTTCCTAGTCTGAGATTGTTATTTTTTTATTTCCTCTTAGGATAAACACTTCCTAGTTTGAGACCTTTATTTTTATTTTCTCCTAGGATAAACACTTCCTAGTCTGAGTTTGTTTTTCTTTAATTCACATTTGCTAATAACTCACAAAATTTTTCCAGTGAAAACTGGGGTAAATTTTTTGTTTATTTCTTTTGTTTGTGATGGTTTTAAAGTTTCTTCAAGCGAAACCTGGATTTGAAATTTAGGAACAAAGGTTCAACTCTTTTCAGAATGATCAATCTCATGATAGCCAGAATCTGCTTCTTCAATGCATATAGCGGCCTGACCTCATGATATCTGCTTCTATTCAACTTCTGATCAAGAAAACATGCAGTTATTCAAAATCATTTTTTCAAATTGTCATTTTGAAGTGTCTAAAAACTCACTCTAAGTGACAAGTTAAACATCGATCTCAAATTCAAGACTCAAGAGAAGCCACATGGATAGGAGCTTGTTCTTTTATTTTCCTTTTGACTATTAGCTTTCATTTTTTTTTATGTAAGGACAAGAGCTGCGACCTGGAGCCTCGATGGAACCTTACTTAACTTCCAACTCATCACCTCATCTCCTTGAACTACACATGACCTGATTCCCCTATAACCCCGGCTATGTAGGATGTCCAAAACCAAGACTCGGTCGCACAAAATTTTCCTTCAAATAAGAGTCCTGTCAAAATTTGTCATGTTATCTACTTCTTTGTCTGAAAACTCTTCGTGTTTCCAGTCAAAGAGGGGCAAACTGTAGACACGTAGTTTTTAACCGATCTTAAGTTTACCGCCATTTTTAGAGCTTAAATATTTTATAAATCTAAATTAAATATTTTTTTTTTAGCTTATTTTATTAAGTTTATTTTAAAAGATTTGAAAATAACAAAAATAGAGTCACACTTTAAGGTACATTTTGTTTTTAATTTATCCAAAATTTTAGTAAATAAATGTGTGATTTTAATATTTTCTTAATTATATTTTTTGATCTAGCTATTTAATTTTTCTATATTTTTATTGATTCCAAACAATTAGTTAATATTATTATTATTATATTTTTATTAACAACAAAAAATAAAAACCTACCCATCTCCCATTACCCCCACTTACCCACTATCCCACTTACCCAACTCACACACTAAACACACGACAGAACACACATACTAGTACTACATATATTACAACACCCATATACACACACAGACACAATCAGAAGGGAGGGAAACAGGAAAAAAGAAGAAGAAAAATCAGCCAAAAAAAGAAGAACAAGCAACACAAAAAAAAAATACAAAGATACACAACCCAGAAAAATACAACGAACTACAATGTACAGAAAAAAATAGATCAGCAACCAAAAAATACACACACACACATGCACAAACACCAAGAACCCATTCAGCAAAAGCAATAAAAAACACAACACTACTACTATACTACATACGTCACACTACCAAAAAAGACCACACATAAATGAAAAAAAGGAAAATCAGCAAACATACTCACATTTTATTTATATTTTTCTTTCACTCAAAAACAAAAGTTGAGGTCGAGGTTCACTTTCGTGGTTCCTTATTAGGATTGTTTCCTTTTCATGAATTGAATTTTCGTAAGAGGTACCATTTATTTTTAATTGTCTAATTTGATTTTCATGATTATATAATACTTGATTTCAATGTTATGAAGTTGCTCGAATTTTATGTGTGTTTAATCTCATTACTTTTCATTTTGTACCATATTCTATTATTAATTATCTCTTGCATCCAACCAAAATTTATCAAATACCTAAAAAATTTATTCTAATAGTTTGTTTAGTCAATTTCATTTAAGATTAAAAATGTTCATACTAGAAAAATTAAGAAATGAGGAGTTACACATTTTTTATTTTTTTGCTTTTTGTCATGACTTGTAAATATATTAAAAATATAAATGCATCTATGTCGAATTTTAATATGAAATAACTTTATATTTGTTTAAGATTTTAGGCTTTTTATTATGTAATTAGTGTTTATAAATATAAATAGTAGAGGTAGTTTAATCACTAATAATACGCTTAAACTTTCTAGTGATAGGTAAAATATTAAAATTTATGACCCATTTCAAAGGTCGGTTTCAATTAAGAATGTGATTACACATCTTTCTTTGAAAGACTTAAAAGAAACTCAAGGATGCGGTGACGCACCTTGTCCAAATTGTTTTAACAATTAATTTTTGTTAATTCAAATTAAGAGGTGCAAATTGAGATTATTAGGTGTGATGAACTCGAGAGGGGAAGACAGTTATGTCTCCAAATGTCAAGATCGAGAATGCATCTATGCATCCGGTTTAAGACTAATAAAAATTTAACAATTAAAAAATAAGCAAACTATGACATATAGACACAAATTATCCAAAAATATATCAAGATAAGCATAAGTCAATAAAATTGATCGTGGTAGAACCAAGGGACTCGGGGGATGCCTAATACCTTCCCTCGGTCAACAGAATTCCTTACCCGAATTTTTGGTTCGCAGACCAAAGAAAGAGTCATTTTCTTATGATTAGGTATTAAACAAAAAGGTGACTTGGAACACCATAACTCAATTCCAAGTGGCGACTCTGAAAATAAATAAAATAATCTCTAATCAATACCCTCACTTAAATTGGAAAAACCTTTGCCGCCGTGCGAAAAAGGGGTGTGACAATTTGCAACTATAATTCTTAAATAAACCACAATTAATGAGTAAACTCACTTCTAAATAGCATTTAAACTAACAATTAGCAATACCCATAAACTAAATCAGCACATAATGACATAATCACACCCCAAGAATTAGAGTTTTAGCTAGACATCATAAAAAGATAAAAACAGTTACCAAATTGATTATCCATCAACCGGGTAAGTGTAGATTCGTCCATACAATGCTTCAATTAGAAGAATAGCAAAGACCCCCTTCCAATTTCTCAAAAGTAAAAAACTTCAATTGTTCAAAGCTTAGGAGAAACTAGAGAAAACTTGTCTCCCAATTGTTTTAAAGAGTAATTGCTTGCCAATTTGATACTAAACTAAATGTTCAAAAATATTTTTGTAGTCGCCAAAAATGTGTTGCGAAGAGTCACTCAACGAAGTAAGTCGGCCTCGCCGAACCACTCGGCAAGCCGCCCTTTGGTCTATTCCATCACCCTTTTGCCTTGGTACTCAACATCCTCCAGGTCTGTAACTTTGGGTGATCTATCTTGGCTTCGCGGAATCACTCGACGATTCGCTGACTGCTCCTTTCCATCGCAAATTGGTTCTTTCCGTTAAGGCTTGGCACACTGGAACTTTAGGCGGTCAAATAGCCATTCGGCGATTCGCCAAGTGAACTTGGTGATCACCAGGTTCCCTTTCTTCAACTTTTCGGCATGTTTTGTTCCTTTTTGCTTGTTAGTCTCCTTGCTTTGTTCCTCAATCCATATACCTGAAAATCAAGGATTTTACATTAGTTATTGGCACAAATTAAGCATGTGAGGACACTAATTCTATATAAACAAAGCTCTAAATGAGTCCAAATCTCGGAATCATCAACTCACTGTGTTGGTCATGTTTGTTTTTGGATAGATAAAGATATAAGCGTGAATGGAAGTGATGGTAGACAAATCGACCACCAAGACAATATTGGGAAATTGAATGACGTTAACGACCTTATCCAATTGGGTTGTGTCGGGGCCATACGTCTACCTCTGGCCGAAGGGAACATTGTTTTTTATGTCACTAGCACAATGCTTCAGTTATTACAAATGAAAGGATTGTTGGAGGGTTGGCTCATGAGGATCCCTATGAGCACATTCGGAATTTCGTCAACGTTTGTGGACCAATCTCGTTCAAGAATATCTCTCATGAATTGGTCTGTCTTTGATTATTACCATCCGCTTTGATGGGAGAAGCTACAAAGTGGCTAGGTGATGTCCCGAGAACTTCCATAACTACTTGGGATGAGCTGACCGTAACTTTCTATGTGAGGTACTTTCCCCCATTAAAAATGATGACGTTAAGGGATACTATTCAAGGGTTCAAACTCTTGGAAGGTGAACCAATCCACAAGACGTGGCTAAGGTTTCAAAAGATATTACTTCAATACCAAACTCACGGGCTTCCCAACGATGTCTTGTTGAAGTACTTTTATAAAAGTATTGACTCGGTCAACAAAGGAGTTGCTGATCAGCTTTTTCCCAAAGGTATAATGCAGCAGCCTTTTGAGGTCACTGATTTAACATTTCGAGCACACCTCATCCAATTCTATGTGTTCAACGATCGTAAATTAGTATATAACCCACAGGGAGTAGTACATGTTTGAGAGTAAATTTGAAAGTACGAATATGGTCAAATCAGTCATAGGAATAGAAATTATCGAAAAAAGACATCATGCAAATCAGGGGGTGATACGAATGTCAAATGGGGGGTTTTGGTTTTGATTATCAAATATAAACAGTGGCAATCAATACGAAATAACAATAATGAGACGGGTTCTTGGGATGTGATTCAATTATAGGCTAATATAGACAAATGGGTAATTGCAACTATTAGAAAATAACTAGATATTTGTGAGTAAGCTAGGCTATAGAGGAGGTACACTTTCTCCCAAACAATTTACCCTGAATCAAGTCGATTTCTCTCGAACATCAACAAGCAAGCAAAATAAGATCAGCTCACACCTTATTCCATTCACTCTCTCGAGCTGAATGTGTGGGATAGGGTTTAGGATTCACTCTCTCCAGCTGAACCCATGTCAACCCAATACCCACTGACCATCAATCAATAAGCTTAGTTTTAAAACCTCTCTCTAGAGCAAACAAAAAACACAAGGGTAGAACTGCATTTACAACTACAATTCTTAAATTAAACCACAATTACTGATTGAATTCACTTCTAAACAACATTTAAACTAAAAATTAGCAATACCCATAAGTTAAATCAGCCCATAATCACATAACTGGGTAAGATTGATTTTGTCTTTACAATGGTCCAATTCGAAGAATCTCAAAGACCCACTTCCAATTTCTCAAAAGTGAAAAACTTCAATTCTTTAAATCTTAGCAAAAACTAGAGAAAACTTGTCTCAGTCTAAGAATCTTATGATATTCTCCAAAATCGATATATGATAGATACTAAACTAAATGTTCAAAAATATATTTATAGTCGCCAAAAATGTGTTGTGAAGAGCCACTTGGCGAAGTAAGTCGGGCTAGCCAAACCACTCGGCCAGCCACCCATTGGTCACTTCCAGCGCCTTTCTGCCTTTGCATTCAACATCCTCGAGTTTTGTAACTTTAGGCGATCCAGCACTACATCGTGGAACTACTCAGCGATTCGCCGACTGATCCTTTCCATCGCCAACTTGATTTCTTCCTTTAAGGCTTGGTACACTGGAAATGGCGATCGGTTAAATGGCCATTCGGCGACTCGCCAAGTGGAGTTGGCGATCACCAGGCTTGCATTTCTTCATTCTTTCAACTCGCTTTGTTCTTTTTTGAAAATTAGTGTCCTTGCTTTGTTCCTCAATCCATATACCTAGAAATCAAGGGTTTTACATTAGTTATTGGCACAAAATAAGCATTTAAGGACACTAAATCTATATAAATGAAGCCCTAAATGAGTCCAAATCTAGGACTCATCAACACTCCTAACTTAAACTTTTTCTTGTCCTCAAGTAAAACTCAAGTTCAGCAGTTCAAAAAGGATGTCTCGAATAGTGATACACAAGACTCAATCATGAATGCACACGACAAGACTTCAACTTACTCATCCAAGGAATAAATGTACACTCAAAGATTCATGTTGTGACTCACCAAGATCAAAGATTCTCAAGTTCACAATACTTGCTTCAAATGCAAGTTCAAGCTCAACAAAGGTACTCAAATGCCCTCAGAACAAGAATGATTCCATATTCACACACTATTGTTCAATCAAATTATAGTTCAAGAATCACATACAGCTCTCACATTCACAAAGATGAACATATGCATGACTTCACCCATAGGTTTGCCCTCATTTCCCAATCAACATTCACTTCAACTCACTCAAGATCAAAAAGGTCTTTTTTCAAGGCTTGTAACGGGGCTGAGTGCAAAGGTATGGTCATTTAGGCTCAGCGGTTGTTATCCTCATGAAATGTGGCATGAACCATAAGCTCAAACATCCACAAAACAGTGTCAAAATACAATTAACAGCACAAAAACACAATATATAAACAAAAATTATAATCACAAGAGGTAGGTATGGAAATACCTCACCCCACCACAAATAAAACCAATTTTTCCTCAAATGCAACAAAATGATAAAAAGTCAATAAAAAAGACAGACAGTGTGGTAAAGAAGGGTCCTATCTACACAGACGCTCCATTTGTTGGGGCATCAGTGTTAAGTGCAACACTTTGAACTTGGGCATCAGTGCATGGGGTATCAGTAACACTAGATCCACCCTTGGTGGTGTCGCTAATGAAATCAGCACGGCTGAATCTATCATCGCCTCTTCAACCTCTGTCAAGCCCTCATAGGTGGGCTCTACATCGACACTAAGCTGCTCCTCATCAGTCTCAGCCTTGGTCTCTGCGGCAGCTACCGCCTCAACTCGAACCTCATTTCCAGTGGTAGCTAGAGGCATATTTGTATCAACTGGTATGTCTGGGATTTCCACAGTCCCGAAAATCATGGACATATATGTGGACTTCAACTGGTCCACGTCCTTTCTCAGCTCAGCAATAGCGACCTTTAGAGTCGTCACCTCCTCAGTGGCCCCTTAGCCTTGCTCACATACTGCTATCCTTTTCGCAAGGGCGTCAATAGACATACTAAAAGGTGTCACATCAGCAGTGAGGGTTCTCTCAATCATCCCGAGAATGGTGGCCTCAAGTCTGGAGGCACTCCTATTAGTAGAATGGGCTAGATGCCCCATCCATAGTATCGCAGCCTGGGTGAGTGGAGGTCGGGAAGCAGCAACAATAGTAGCACCGGATCTAGAAGGCATGAGAGCTGTAGAAGAACTATGAGTCACAGAAGGGACAACAATAGGTATACATAAAGGCCCATGGGCCGGAGTAGGCAACACTTCCTCTGCAGGTAATGTATCAATATCCACTACCAAGGATGTGTCCACCGGGGCTGCCTTTTTCTTCTCGACCTCATCCTTTAGATACTCAGCCTCAATCCGCTAGATGTCGATAAAAGATGTGGGAATCACTTCCACATCCTTCTTTGTATCAATGGGCACTCAGGCTAGTTTGCACAGCTCGGTGATTAACACCGAAAAAGGTAGAGAAGTCTGGCGCTGTCTAGCCCTTATGGCCATTTCTTGGCCCACAATAATCCCCAACTTAAGACTGCGCCCATCAATAATGCAACCAAGACCGGCTGCCTTCGTATGGCGGAGAATAGACTCATTTTGGAATGGCATGACAATGCTGCTACATTGAGGTCCTTCTTCTCTATTGGAGCTACTTTCTCCAACCACCGAGGAGTGCCTTTAGATATCAAAGGGGCCAACCATTTCTTCAGAGTCTCCAATGACTTTGACTTGATCATGTATTGATAGTCATCAGAGATATTTCTGGTGCATTCAAAAATTGCATTGATATCATCACTGTCGCATTTCACCTTCTTCGCCCTGACAACTACATAATCAAATGACTTGAATTTAGCGGTCTCCTTCTTTCCTTGTGGCACCAGGGCTCCGTAGGTGGTGTACAATTCCCGGACCAAATTTGGAACATAAGGGCCACATAGTCTAATGAATAACTGGAACTTGTGGGACCTCAAGCAGCTCATAATCTCCGGGTATTTGTCTATTACTCCAGCAGTAGACAACCTCTTCTCCTCAATAATGGTCCTCAATCCCTCAATCTTCAGTCTGTTCATAGACCGAGGAGGAGGACCTTGTGCCGGTGGTGACCACAGCCTGATCTGGACCAGGAGTAGGAGTAGTGGCCTGGGGAATCCTTATCCTAGACGGATCATTCAACCTCTTGGAACACATCTCATCTCTTTGGGCTGACAATGGCTCATCATCATCAGGCTTAGAAATTACAGCCTGAGTGTCTTGGTTCTCATCCTCACTCTCAGAGGTGGTGAGGTGAGTGGCATATATCCACTCACTATCGGAGCTGGCCTTTGATAATGCAGGTGCAAGTGCCTTGCCTTTCCCTTTGCCTTTCCCACCGGTGGTAGGAAGTTTTGTCGCCCTTGCCCGGGATGCAGCTGCATCCTCATTGATAATAATTCCCTTTTCCCTCTTACGGGGTGGCGTGTATCGACCTGCTACTTTTGGTCTAGCCATATCTGTAACCCAAATTGTAAACTGCTAGAAACAGTTCAAGAAAAATGCAAAAGATATATTCCAGACACACTCACCGAACCAATCAGCGAGTCGCTGAATCACTTTGGTGAGCTAAATCGGGCTTGCCAAAAGGATTGGCTCAAAAACTTTCCAGAAAAAGGTCATATTGGTGATGGAAGGGGCCTTTCGGCAAATCACCGACATCATTCGGTGAGCACATACTAACCCGTCGAAAGTTAGAGTGTATTTTAGGGGTTGGGGGCGCAGAAAGGGTGATCAAAGAACATTCGGCGAGTCGCCGAGTGCACTCGGCGAACTTGATTTCACTTATCAGGACACAACTTCCAATTCAAGTGCTAACGATCTTGAGTAGTAATATAACCCAACTAGTGAGTTGGGGTTTAGTCCGAAGGGAGCGGTTCGTAATTGAGAATAAATAGAAAAGCAAAAATGTGTTCAAGTCAATCATAGCTATAAACATTTACGAGTAAAAACATGATAAATTAAAGGTTGACACAGGTGTCAATTATCGAAGGGGGGGTTGTAGTCAACTAGCAACTAAAAACAACAATTAACACGAAAATATGAATATGGAGACGGGATTCTTGGGATGTGATAGGATTATGGGCTAAGGTAAACAATCGGGTAATTGCAATTAATAGTATAATGATGTAAATCAGTGAATAAGCTAAACTTTAGTGGAGGTAAACTCTCTCTCGAACAGTTTACCCCAAATCGAATTGGTTTCTCTCGAACACCAATAAGCTGCACTAAAGCACAATTTTCGCTTTAGTCCATTCACTCTCTCGAGCAAGCAAAAAATACGAAGCTAAGATTGTATTTGCAACTACAACCTATTAAATTCAACCACAATTACTGAATGAAATCACTTTTAAACAACGAATAAACTATTAATTAACAATACGCAGCAGTTAATTCAACCCATAATCACACCCTAGGAATTGGGGTTTTAGCTAGACATAGTAAAAAGATAGCGATCGATACCGAAATGTGTTTCCATCAATTTAGTACGATTGATAGTCTTTACAAACGTGTAAGATGAAGAATCTTCAACACCCACTTCAAATTTCTTCGAAATAAGAATCTCCAAAATCTCCCAAGATAAGGAAAATTGTCTCCAAAAACCAAGTTCTAAAACAGAATAACTCTACAAAATGGTTTCTGATTGCATAAACTGATACTAAACTAAAAATTCAAACAAGTATTTATAGTTGTCAAAAAGTGTGTTGCGAAGGATCACTCGGCGCAGTAAGTCGGGAGCGCTGATCCACTGGGCGATCCGCCCTTTGGTCATTTGTATCGCCATTCTGCTTTTCCCTTCATCATCCTTGAGGTCTTGTACCTTTGGGCGATAAGGTACTGCATCGCGAAACTATTCGGTGACACGCCGACTGCTCTTTTATCTCACCGACTCGATCTTCTTCTACAGGGCTTGGCACACTAGAACATTAGGCGAAACCAAGGCCATTCGGTGTCTTGCCTAATTGGTTAGGCGATCCTTAGGCATTCATTTCTTCGTTCTTTGAGCAGCCTTGTTCCTTTTTGCTTAATAGTGTCCATCCTTTGTCCCGAACTCCAAATACATGAAATTCAAGGATTTACATCAGTTATTGAGACAAAATATGCATTTGAGGACACAAAATCTATTAAAATAGAGCCCTAAATGAGTCCAAATCGTGGACTCATCAACAACCCAACTTAAACTTTTGCTTGTCCTCAAGTAAAACTCAAGCTCAACATTTCAACAAGGATGTCTCAAACGGTGCTACACAAGATTCAATCATGAATAAACACGAGAAGACTCAACTTACTCATGCAAGGATCAATTGTACACTCAAAGATTCTAGTTGTGACTCACCATTACCAAAGAATCTCAAGCCACATTACTTGCTTCAAATGCAAGTTCAAGCTCAACAAAGGTGATCAAATGCCCTCAAAGATAGAATGATTCCATATTCTCACATAATTATTTAATAATTTAAAGTTCCGAAATCAATTGCAACGCTCACACTCACAAAGAGGAGCACAATGTATGATTTTTACCCATAGGTTTGCCCTTATTTTCCAATCGACTTTTTTTAGCTCGTTCAAGATCAAAAGGTCTTTTTTCAAGGCTTGTAATGGGGCTGAGTGCAAAGGTATGGTCATTTAGGCTCCTAGGCTATAATCCTCATGAAATGTGATGTGAAGAACACCTTCCTCCCTTTTCTTCATCATTTTCATTAAAGCTCAAAAGTCACCTATTATTCATCTTTCATGGACTGTTGGAAACCCCATTCTCTTTGTATTCTCATAAATTTATTCCACAATTTTTTCTTTCTTTTTCTTTTACATTTTTTTAAATATATGGACGGGTTCCATTTTTCTCAAAACATGGGCAAAAGGGACTTCTTTGCATTTTCTTGATTCACCTTTTCTTTTCACCACACCCCCAACTTAGGCTTTTGGCCTAAGTTGGCTATTCAAAAAAGTCACAAATCATGAGAATTATAGGTAATGGATCCAGAAAGGTTAAGCTTTCATTAAGTTTCTTCCAAGAAAAGGGTAAGGCTCAAGGGGTGCTCAAAAGGAGTTCACACACTCACAAGGTAGGCCACAAAAAGAGGTATAATGTCAAATTGGTTCACACTCTTTAAAGTTGCCTAAGATCATGTCAAGAAATTGCTTCACTAAGTTAACCAGACTAATGGGGAAAATTCTAAGTGTCATCATACATGGTTCACGGTAAGCTCATCACACAAGGCATCGACACCACTGTCAAAACAAGACTCCACACTTTCGCTAGTGTGCAAAGCTCATCACAAGAGACTCAGTCCGGTACTTGGCTAGTCACAATGAGATGCAAAGAGTTCACATATTGACTATGCAACTTCATTTGGCCTCATTGTGGCCACACATTCATGTTTGTTCGATTATAGGCACTATTCAAGTCATCGGTATTGATCAAAATCGATACTTAAATTTGCAAAAGAACAGCCACATTCAATACAACAAGAGGTGGCAATTTTTTTTTCGAAGGGTTAAAAATCATTTACAATTATAAACACGGAGCTACAAGCTCAAACCTTCCACAAAACTCAGTGTAAGAATATATTTTTAGCTCAAAGCCCAAATTTATAAACACAACAAGAATAAAAAATGTCACACAAAAGGTGGGCCTCACCCCACCACAAACACAAGCATTTGTCCTCAAATGCAAGCAAAATTATCCAAAAGTCAAAATAAAAGTAAGACAGAAAGGGAGGTAAAACAGGATCATGTGTACGCAGTCGCTCCATATGTTTGGGCATCAGTGCCCGATGCATAAGTTTGGTCTCAGGCATCAGTGCCCGGGGTCAACTCAGGAGAAATAGTAGTACCAGACCCAGCAGGAGCTGCCACAGGTGTATCCGCCAAAAAGTTCCGCACAACTGCATAGAATCCTCGGGCCCGTGAAGGAATAAAGGGCCCTTGAGGAGTAGTCTCCCTGTTAGAAATGAGCCTCTTGCCCTTGCCTTTGTCTCCAGATGGAGGTTCTTGCCTTCCCTTCTTGGGAGGATTTGACCTCCCTTCATTTATTTTGAAATTTCGTGCTTTTATCTTTTGGGGTGGCATGTTTCTCCCAGCAACTTTCAGTCTAGCAGCATCAAGACAAAGTTAGCAAATATTCAAACAAAAGCACAGAAAATCAATTGCAGACAGACTCGCCGAACCGGTCGGCGAGTCGCCAAATTGCTTTGGCGAGCTAGATCAAGCTTGCCTAAAGGATTGGCTTTAAAGCTATGGCAATTCGGAGATGGGAAGGGTCTTTCAACGAATTGCCGACATCTTTCGGCAAGGAAGTGCTCGTCCGCTGAAAGGTAGAGTGCAAAAAGGGCTCAAGGGTGCAGACAACAAGTGATCAAGAAGACTTTCGGCTAGTCCCCGAGTGCCATCGGCAACCTCAGGCTTCTCACCGAAAGTTACAGAACCACCATCAATTAAAGCATGAAATTTAAGGCGAGATGGGGACATTAGGTGAACCGCCAAATGGTTCGGTGAGCTCGACCCATCTCGTCAAAGGACCCAACGTGCCTATTTTCAACCCAACTTCTCAAATTCAACCTCGCTACCCCCGAAAACTAAATCAAAGCATGCACAACTCAAATTTAAAGAAGACCCATAATACCCATTGCCCTGGGATACTCAGACTTCTCCTGGCGAAACTAGAGAACATACAAGCACAACCCCACAAAATTTAATCTATTTCAATGCACTAAATTACAGGACTTCAACATTCAAAACAATATGGGCAAGATTTTCAAATTAAAATAGGCATTCAACTATTTTAATCCTACCAGAGAGGCCCAACACACGACAATACGATAAGATCATTTGCATGAGAGTTGAAAATGCCAAAAATAAACTTGGGGTTCAGAAAACCAACCTTTAATGTTGATTAAGATAAGATTGAATTGCTAGACGACAATGTAATCCAAATATGAGAACCAATCAACAGCCACAATACGGTATATATACGAAAAATATAAAAGCTAAGGTGCGGGTGTGAATTTGGGAAGTTTAAAAGTGAGGGAAAGTGAAAGAGTTTGAAAAATTAAACCTTTGGCCTTTTGAAAACCATCCAATTCTCGCCCATTCGGTGACATTAGTCGCACTCGTCGAGTGGTCACTTACCTCGCCGAGTTTTATAGGACTTCCAGTTAATCTGGGGGTCCAAACGGCGGACTATATCGAGATCGCTGATAATTTCCTAGGCTCGCTGAGTTTTATAGACTCCACTTTGAAATTTTCTTTGAGTACAACGACGGTCTAGATCGGGCTCGCCGACCTCATCGGCGATGCATCGACTGGACTTTTGCCTCTCCAACTTGAACTTTTCAAACACTTTCCACACTTTAACCTGCACAATCAACACAACATTATTTCTAAAACAAAAACTAAAGTGATAAAACCTTGGGTTGCCTCCAAAGAAGCGCCTTAGTTACCGTCGTGGCATGACACAAGTCCACACTTAAAGTTTTATTTAGTGAGGTTTGCCTTATTTTCATAAGGAAATCCCCATTTTGGTTCTGGGTAGAGGTCATTCAGTACTTGGTCCATTTGGGACCCTAGTAGCTGAATGAGCATAGAATGAGAGGTTGTCATCTGGTTTAGCATCAAGACATTCTCCCTTAACTCCTCTAATACCCTATCCTCCTCATTGGCTTTTCGGAGATGAAGTGTGAGCATTGCTTTGATTTGTCCATCCTCGTTGTTCTTAAGTTTTCTTCGCTCATGGGGAGGAACATAGCGATCCTTTTTATTGCACTGGACTTCAAGCTCCCTGATCTTTTTGGCTAACTCATCTAGCTGAGTTAACAAGGCAGCTAAGCTGAAGTCCCTTTCTACTTCTTGATTGGTCTCAGTCAGATGGCCAAGCAGTTGGGCTGCTATCACGTAGGGTTGTTGTACAAGACCACCCAGGATAAGTTGATCAACAAATACTCTGTTCATTGGACTAAGACCTCTGTAAAAGCATTCCAGAAGGACTACATCGAGAAGTTCATGAGTTGGGCATTGAAACAGAAGTGCTCTAAACCTCAGCCACGCCTCATGAATTTGTTCATCTTCCAAATGTCTGAAGGTTAGGATGTTATCCCTGAACATCATTATTTCTATCGGGAAGTGATCCCTTTGCTCATAATCACAAATTACACTCATTCTTCCCGTTTTCAACACACAAACAAGCAAAACAAAACTAAGAATAAAGTTAGTTCGACTATAACTAACAAGAACAAAATCCAACTTAACTAAAAATTCTCAAATAACACCACTCCTCGGCAGCGACGCCATTTTGATTTTACGTATCAGGACACTACTTCCATTATAAGTGCCAACAGTCGTGAGTAGTAATATAACCCAACTAGTGAGTTGGGGTCAAGTCCCAAGGGAACGGTTCGTAATTGAGAATCAATAGAAAAGCAAATATGCGTTCAAGTCAATTATAGCTATAAACATTTACGAGTAAAAACATGATAAATTAAAGGTTGACACAAGTGTCAATTATCGAAGGGGGGGTTTGTAGTCAATTAGCAACTAAAAACAACAATTAACACGAAAATACGAATATGAAGACGAGATTCTTGGGATGTGATAGGATTATGGGATAAGGTAAACAACCAGGTAATTGCAATTAATAGTGAACCGCTGTAAATCAGTTAATAAGTTACACTTTAGTGGGGGTAAACTTTCTTTCGAACAATTTACCCCCAATCAAATTGGTTTCCCTCGAACACTAATAAGCCACAATGAAGCACAACCTTCGCTTTAGTCCATTCAATCTCTCTAGCAGAATGTGTGGGAAAGGGTTTAGGGTTCACTCTCTCGAGCTGAACCCATGCCAACCCAATACCTACAGACCATCAATTTAATAATTTTGGGTTTACGACCTCTCTGTCGAACAAGCCAAAAACACGACACTAAGATTGTATTTGCAACTACAACCCAATTAAATTCAACAACAATTACTGAATGAAATCACTTTTAAACAGTGAATTAACTATTAATTAGCAATACCCAACAGTTAATTCAACCCATAATCACACCCCAAGAATTGGGGTTTTAGTCAGATATAGTAAAAGGATAGAAATCGATACCGAAATCTGTTTCCATCAATTGGGTACGATTGATATGGTCTTTAGAAACGTCTAAGATAAAGAATCTTCAACACCCACTTCTAATTTTTTTGAAATGGGAATCTTCAAAATCTCCAAAGCTATGGAAAATTGTCTCCAAAAACCCAGTTGTAAAACTCAATAACTCTAAAAATTGGTTTCTGATTGCATAAACTGATCCTAAACTAAAAATTCAAACAAGTATTTATAGTTGTCAAAAAGTGTGTTGCGAAGGATCACTCGGCGCAGTAAGTCGGGATCGGTGATCCACTCGGCGATTCACATTTTGGTCATTTGTATCACCGTTATGCTTTTCCCTTCAGCATCCTTGAGGTCTTGTACCTTTGGGCGATTTGGCACTACATCACGAAACTGTTCGGTGACATGCCGACTGCTCTTTTATCTCGCCGACTAGATCTTCTCCTTCAGGGCTTGGCACACTAGAACATTAGGCGAAACCAAGGCCATTCGGCAACTCGCCTAATGGGTTAGGCGATCCTTAGGCCTTCATTTCTTTGTTCTTTGAGCCGCCTTGTTCCTTCTTGCTTAGTACTGTCCATGCTTTGTCCCGAAGTCCAAATACCTGAAATTCAAGGATTTACATTAGTTATTGAGACAAAATATGCATTTGAAGACACTAAATCTATTAAAATAGAGCCCAAAATGAGTCCAAATGGTGGACTCATCAGAACTCAAGCTTCTCGCCAACATTTACATAACCAAAGTCAACAAATATCATGAAATTAAAGGCGATCAAAGGAGATTCGGTGAACCGCCGAGTGGTTCGGCGAGCTTGACCCAGCTCGACAAACTGCCCAACGTGCTTACTTTCAACCCTGACTTCCAAAATCAACCCCGCAGCCCCAAAAACAAAATCAAAACATTCACTTGGTCAGTTAGCCTCAGGCCTATAAGACCCATGCCATTGGGGTACTCAAACCTCCCCCGGTTTGGCCAAAATTGGCCATTTGACGACTTAAGCCGTTAAGAATGACGTCAAATGCTCCATCATTGGGCAAAGCACGTCATTTAACATAAATATGGGTTACTCAGACTTCACCCGACTAGACCCAACAACAATTAAGCACAACCCAATAATTTATGATCAATTTTAAAGCATGAATTTCGGGAAATCAACAACTCAGGCAGTTACGACACGAAATTAAAATTAAAATAGGCAGCCAAGCACACATAAACAAATTCAGAGAGGCCCAGCACATGTCACTAAGAACAATACAATTGCAAATGAGTTTAACCGCTAAATACGAGTTTGGGGTACAGAAAACAAACCTTTAGTGTAGAATATGAGAATTTGTAAAGCAAGGTGGCAAAGTATCCAACTCTGAACACAGATTCAACGCCTAGAAAGCTGTAAAAATGCAAATTTATTAAAAATATAGTACGGGTGTGATTGTATGAAGTTAAAAAGTGAGGGAATGTGAAAGAGTTTGAACTTTTAAACCTTTGGCCTTTCAAAAACCATCCAGTTCTTGCACTTTCGGCGACACGTCGAGTGGGTACTTACCTTAGAGTTTTACAGGACCTCCAGTTAATGTGGGGGTCCAAACGGCGGACCAAGTCGGGCTCGCCGACCTCTTCGGTGAGTCACCGATTAGACATTTTGCCTGTCAACCTGCACTTTTCAAACACTTTCTACACTTCGACCTGCACAATCAACATATGATTATTTCAAAAACAAAAAAAGCAATAAAACTTGGGTTTCCTCCTAAGAAGCGCCTTAGTTAACGTGTTGGCACGACGCAAGTCCTCACTCAAACTTCATTCTTGGGGTTTGCCATAGTGTCACTAGGCAACCCTCTTTGTTATCTCGGGTTTAAATGAGAAGAAATTTGACCCATTTGGGTCTCCAACTGTTTGATAGAGACGGAATGAAAAGTAACCGTCTGGCTAAGGGTCGATACATCTTCCTTCATTTCTTTCAAAATTTTATCAGACCCTTCAACCTTGTGGGGAATACGAGAGAGCATATCCTCAGAACGGGCACCCTTAGAATCTTTAGGCTTTTCACGCTCGTGGGGAGAAATTGATAACAGCAAGGTTAAGGAGATCACAAATAGAGAATTGAATATTAGAATGCGGAAGCACAAAGAAAAGAAACAAAAAAAACTAACTAAATATATGGGAAATTCGAAGGAAGGATCCACGAATTTCCAAGGATTAGATGTTCTAAGGTCTTGAAAAGATCCAAGTAACAACGTATAGATTTATGGAAGAAATCTAACGCCTTTACTTGAGAAAAGGAATCAAAATGATAGATTCGGATCTTGACCGCTTTATGAGTAACTAAAGAC